>JBCJKH010060473.1:0-31647 GCA_039877255.1 Loriculus beryllinus | reverse complement strand
AAAGCACCCTTTAAGCAGCAAGATAAGATGGATTACTCCTTTGTTTCTTCTTCCCTTCCATCATTGTATTGACATGATCACACTCATGATCATTTCCATACATCTCACACACGGTACAATACTCACAGGGGGTCTCAGTTCTATACCGAACACAATGTTTACAAGGACTTCTAAGTTGCTGATACAATTTTCATATATTTCATTTCCATATAGTTGCTGACACGAATCATTCCTATATATTTCACACTGCTTTTTTAAAAAAAAAAAATAAATAAATAAATCTGATTTTCATCATTTCTCTCTGTTCACTTTGCTATAATCTCTCTTTTTCCTCCCATGTTTCAAAAAGGCATTGCTGTTGTTCTCAACGCCATAGATCATACACTGGTCCCTTGGTCCTTTGGCTTTCCTGCAGTAAGCTGCCTCCTAATTTATATTCATTATCACCGACTCCTCCTTTGTCCCATTTGTTATGCGATTTTCATACCTCTGTCACTTTCTCTATAAGCTGAACTGATTTTCCAAGCAAAATAACTCTCTTTTTCTGTCGCAGGCTTTTTCAGTGTTCTGAAACAGTACACAGTATACCTGCTTAAATTCTTCTTTGCAGAGATTTGATTCAGAATTCGTTTCAGCTTATAAAATTAGCCTTGTAGAAGTACTATCTATGTTTAATGTGTTTGATATAATTTTGGAATGCAATCCACTAGCAAAACTGTTCCAAAAGACTTTTAACTGCCAGGGAGAGGTAAGTTATATGGAGTGAAAAATTAAGAGCCTTTTCCAATTTTGAATTAATGAGCCCACAGCTAGAACACTGTATATAGTTCAGAGTACATCCATTCCAGGCATGACACCTGAAAAGACTTGGAGGAGAAAAAACATCAATCAGGGCTGAGTGCATTTTTGAAGTATGTTTTAAATAATGAAATGCTTTTAACTAACTGACAAGTGGGAAAGGAGAGGAATCAAACAAATGCCTATATGTATTTTTACAGAGATACATTACTTATAGCATTTAAGTAGAAGACAGGGAAGAAGGAACACAGAGAAAAAATTACTGAGATAGATTGGATGAGGGGCAGGGAGTTACTGAATCCATCTAGACTGAACCATGACTTTGTATGCCACTGATATGGCATATATGGAAAGGTTTTTCTTGGGCATTGAGGATGTAGACATGATGAGCAAAAGATATTCCATCTTTTATCTTGGTGTGTCCCTTGCTTATATTCCTGTTTTGCTCCTTTAAGGAGCTGGCTATTAAGGCAGCTAGGCTAATCAAGGTGGCTTGAACCCTCAGTACTGCATGTCTGGGTAATGATGGGGGGGTTGTGTGATTCATGTATGGAGAGTAGGGAGCATAGATAGTGTCCGTAGGGTACGTTTTCCTGGACTGGACATTGCTCATTTAATTCTATGACAGACCCCTACAAGATCAGAAGGCATCTCACCAGCTGCTTTAGAAAAGCCACCATGAATCACAGGAAAAAACCTGTCAGTTCAACAGACTCCCCCACTGGACTTTGCTCTTACAAGACCTGCACAGCCTAAACTAAAGCACATTTTATTTCTCTCACCATTATGATATCCATATAAAAGTGATCCTAGGAATCTTACACAGCTCTGCTGTGGTCTTGTTTCCTAATCTGCACACACTGCTCAACTCCATTGCATTTAGAAGAATTAATTTCAGCACCAAAACAAGAGCTTACTGTTCTCCTCTTGCAATATCAGTTAATGATGCATCGCAGAACCATAGAATAGCAGTATGGTTTGGGCTGGAAGGGACCTTAAAGCTCATCTAGTTCCACACTTGCAGGGGAATGGCAGGGAGCCATAGTCTCTCCTTGTAACAAGGTTATTGTATGCCCTTTGCTTACCAAACCAATGCACCACTTCCTCACTGTGACAGAGTGCAGAGTTAAGAAAAATAAACAAGAAACTCTTAAATGCACTTTTTCTTAGTGGTGTTGCTCACGTTGAGCTTCTAGATCCAAAATGTTTGCATTATCTCTTGACATCACTTCATACTTTAGGTTTCCAGACTTTCTTCCCATTTCTTGATTTCATTATCCATTTCAGCTAAAGGTTGGGTTTATTTCCTTGGAGATCCAGTGGTGTGCACTAATGTGTCTCTGTACCAATTCCTACAGATTTTTGCCATCTTTGCTTTTGGCACATGTGGAGGCTTTCAAGGTGGAAGTACTCTTCTAGTTTCCTGCCAAGGCATGGTAAACAAAACAGTTACAGCTGCTTTTGCTTATTCTTTCAGGTAAGTATTAGCTCTTCAGTTGCCACTTATATGCTAATTACCAATTTTTCACTTCTTTCCCATCTTTTGTCAGTGCCCTATTGAAGTAGATAGAAGTAGCAATAGGCTGTTTCACTCTACATTAAGCTCTATTCTACTAGTGCATGAATGCAAAAGAAGATTGACTAGTGAGAAAAACCATACAATTAATTTTAACAGCCTATTTCTTCATCAATTTGGAGCTGCTTTGGAGGCCTAGATTAGATTAAATTAGATTCAGAAGTATAGATTTTGGTTACAAAACCAAGCACCAAAATAACACTTGGAGGGGAAAGTGGGAATGTGAAATTGTTCTATGCTGGTCACTGCCAGTCACACAGGTTTATTGAACTTTGTGTTTGCATGGTCTTGAAGCTGTAACACAGCCCAGTCCCTTTTATGTCCTGCTCCCCTTCTTTAACCGCCAGTCTCTAAAATGTTATGTCTCCTTCCACATCAGGATTTCCTTCTCCATTTACTCTAAAGATTAGATTCTTCCCAAAAAGTTGCCATTGCACATCCCAGTGTAGGATGGGGAACAGTCATTGGATATCCTGATAAGTCTTTGTGCTGTATAATTGATGTATTATGCAAACGTAAATTTTCTTTTAGAGAGAACTTGCGCAACCAGAATGCTGAAGCACTGTTACTGTGAATCATGTCTCTGTAAAGTTTCCACTGTAGAGCAAACACTAATTACATGAAGGATATAACCTTTGCAAGTTGAATACTGTTGTATTTAGTGCACCAGACCCAAATTTCTGTGGTGGTACTTGAACTGATGTTTATCTTGAAGGCAACTCTTCCTCTTCCGCACAGCTCTTCATTACTACACTTGCAGTGTTGGTATTCCTCTACTGCATTGCAGCTCTTGTGGTATATATGGGATATAAGCATGTGCATGACCAAAACAGGAGATTTCCACTAACTGTAAGTAGCACTAAAATATTTTAATGCTTGCCTGTAAAACTACAAGGAGATCAGAAATACTGCTAATACAAGAATACCTGAATGACTTATGAATATTCAGTAGCTCCAAATGATAGATGGGTCACAAACAGAGTATCTCAGACCAGTTACTACAGCAGTCAAGCAGAAACGGGGATCCAAAGATCTTGAACATCAGTGGTATTGTACCTTATGCGGTTATTGAAGCAGAGTAGAATGAAGTTCCACCTTCTCAAATGAGCAGTGTCTTCACCACAACTTTTATTTCATTTCCTGTATTCAAATTTACAATTGTTCCATAGCTGGAACCTCTCTTAGTCTCTGAGAATTTTCCCTGTGCAGAGCACCTGCTGTGTGGATGCTACTGGCAGAGAGAAATAGCCATCTTGTGAATTTTGGTCACTTTACTCATGTGGACTTGAATTTTTTTAGCATAAGTGTTACACATCTGATTTTAGAAATTATTTTTTTACAAAGGTTAAAATTGCTTATGCTTGATAGATGCAGAGGCATACAGTTTTGTAGCTGATCAGTACAGAATATAACTTGTGTTGTAATTACAACACTGTTAATAACTAAATGTTTGATCATTCTCACTGATGCAGTTATTTTGGTGATTTAATCGATGCTGTCTCTGCCTTGGTCTCTTATGTATATTCATGAATATTTTTTAACTTACTAATGAGTACTTCTCTTTTGTAGGACTTGGTTATCGCTGTCATAACAGCCTTTTTGTGGCTAGTCAGTACTTTTACTTGGGCAAAGATGCTTGCTGACATCAAAATGTACACAGGGGCCAGCATTATTCTAGGAGTTGAATCTTTCAAAACACCAGGAACAACTTGTCATTTTGCTGCTGTGACCAGCATGGGAGCTCTGAATATGTCTGTGGTATATGTGCCTTCTGCCACATGGGTACAATAAATGTGTTAGAAAAAAGCCAATGGCACCTGAGAGCCCTGTTCTATTATTGCATGTGTTGCTTTATGTTAAAATTCCTTTATGTGTTATCAGTCATTCAGACTCTTTACAACTGGTAAAACACCAATTTTTTTCTTTAGAAGGAAACTTGTTTCTCTTAATTTCTTTGAGGAAATAACTTGTAGGATTTGCCTCTAGAGCTGTTAAAACCGTCTGGAAATTCTGTATCTGAGTATAATTTTTTCTGTAGCCAAAAGCACCTTAAAACATGTTACCACACCGTACAAGTGGTGGCTTGGCTGATGTAAGTAAAAAGGAAACACTATGCCTCCTGTTCTATCTTTTGGTGCAGAACTTAGGGATTTAATCAATTGAGCATTTTTACGTATGAAGTAGAAGCTCTTTGTAATATAATGATATAAAGCTCATGTTCATAGAAAGAACTCTTCACAGGTCTTCACAGTAGGGTAAATGAGATTTATTGTATGATCTTCTGAGTGAATCCTGCTTTTCAAGACTCTGGCTGTTATTCATTGGTCCAGTAATAATTAATTGTGTGTTCTGGAGGTGATGAGTGACTGGAAAGAATTTATCTAATTCCATGCAAAGGATAAAGTAAATAGAAATATCTGATTTCTAAAAGAGTCTGTTAAAATAGCTTGTAATACTTTAAAGCATGAGGAAACATCCATGTCAAAGGGCTGCCAAAGACAACGACTGTTTCTGGCTTGTCTTGAAGCTATATTCTAGGATTTTGTTGCGGTTTGTTTTGTTTTGGTTTTTTTTATTAAAAATCTTATAACCTTTTTTCTAACCTACAGGTATTTGGCTTGATTAATATGATTTTAATGGAGGGAAATATTTGGTTTGTATACAAGGACACTAACCTGCACAACCAGCCAAACAGAATTTCTCAAAGTCCAGCAATACATATTCAAAGAGGAGTATAAAAACAAGGTGATACTTTGAAGTGCTTCCAGGTTTACATCATACTGCCAAGAGCATGGAGCCATGAGGATTTATGTCAAGAATAACTAATGATATTTTGTAAAAGCTTGTTTTGTACGATGGCTTGACATAAGGTCTCAGATACTCCAATTGAAGTGTTATCTTGAAATATATTATACATTTCAAAATTGTGCAGCCTTTTATTGCAATTTTTGAAGAGCAAAAAAATTGAGGTTATCTGGATGCTGGCCTTTTCAGATTCTTAAATTAGCCATGTAGGAGTGATGGGTGAGAAGCAAGTGCATTTGGGTTATTAATGCAACTCTTTAGTTCTAACAAGCCTTAGCTGAAAAATGAAATGTAATTGCAACTAGGGCATGTGAAAATGCAGTTCAGGTTCTTCCTATTGCTGATGCATCACAAAAGCTGTCCGAGTAGAACTTGTAGCTGTCAGCATTGCAGCCACATGTAGATTTCCAGATATTCCATTCAGATTACTGTATCAAATCTGACAGAACTATCTGTAAGAATGTTACTTCTGTATTTAATATGTCATTACTACTTAATGGCTCAGGACAATCTCAACAAGAAATCTTAGAGTTTCACAGTAAAATCATTTAACAAAGAGTGCATATATGTGTGCAATAGATAACTTAGACCCTTACTGATACTGTAGACATCAAAACTAATATATTCCAACTGGTAGTGGCTGGGCTCTGAACTCTTTTTGAGGTGCATGAGCAACACTTGTGTGTGAAAGGATGTAACTGGAGATATCTGAATATGGCTAAGTTGTCAGTGATGTTATTCAGCTTATTCCTTGGGAGCACTATTTAATACTTCTCATGTGGGCTTCTTTATTATGATATATGACCCTGTGAATTGCCCAGAAAAAATGTGTGTTTTGACAGATTTAATAAACGAGCTATTCCGTTTCTTGAGTTGTTTAAACTGTTTGTGATTAAAATAGACATAGCGTGTGTGTGTATATGATGCAAATCCTAATTGTCTTGTGTCCCCAAGCTACTGATTGCCTGATAGTAAACATCCAGTCCAAAGACTGTCAGAAAATAAGTATGACTTGCTGAAAGAATATGCCTTGTGTCCTTCCTGCTGTAACAGTGATGTAAATGTATTGGCTTTGTAGTTTCTGGGGTGTGGCTTTAGCTATTGGCGACCTTGCTAGCTGAATGAGTTATCTGTGCTACAGAAGGGCTTTTTACGCTGATACCTTGGGCTTGTTGTAGACAGGACAATTTGTCATTCCTGCAGCATAAAGCTGCCTGGTTCTGCCCAGCACTTCTTTCTGTCAGCCTGAAGTGGAGGCTTTTAGTACTTACAACTGTCTAAAATTTTGTTTGGATTTCTTTGTATCTCGAAGAAGCGCAATGTCCGGTTGTCCTTTCCTAAAACCATGTTTGTTCTTCTGTATTTCTGGATAAGGGATTTGAAAGCAATCAGCTTCTGTTAGTTGTGTTACTGCTACAATAAGACAGACTTGCCTTTTACTCAGTGGTTATTCAAGTACCAACTATTATCCCACCTTAAAGGCTTCTTGAGGGAAGATAAGAGAAAAGCAGTGTACTCTGTTCCTACTCTTGCATCCAAATTATGGCACTCAAAATCACAATATGGACTTCTTGGGAACTTTCCTCTGTCCTGGGCCTTCTGCAACCCAAGAAGCAATTCTTAATGGAAGACTGGGTTATAGGGTTTAGGAAGAACAGTATCGTTCTTGTTTTCACAAGCAAGATATGAAACTAGTTACTTCTATTATGGGTTTATTTGGAGAATCTTTTTGATAGCAAAACTGGGCTAAGAGCTGAAGGGCTGCTGAAACCGCCAAATGGTTTTGACAATAAAGTGGTGTTTTTCTTTAGCTTTGCAATGAAAGGGCTTTAAGCAAATAAGTGATTGACCCTGCTTCCTCCACATCCTTGCTTGTGTCAGTGTTACATGCAAGTGAGGGCATGTGCATTCTTCTAGCAGTCCCATGCTGTTTGCACTTCCTTTACCATCAAAATATTGATTATGGCTGGGTAGTCTTCAGTCATTTCAGTGGTCTGAACTGGGTCTTGAAGCTTCACTAGAAATATCAGTGATAAAAAAATGAGTATAATCTCTGCTGCCAGCCCAGCAGAATTGAATTGAGCTATAAATGTGGCATAACTTTTGTGGAACGGCTGCATATATAGCAATTACAATGCTTTGGTGTTAGCTAAAATAGAATGGAGAACTTCCATTGGTATTTAAAATACAGAGTCAGCTGATTATAAGGATGTGTTAGGTTGAGGTTCTGTTGCACTAGCTGTTCTCCTGCCTCTCAAGAACCCCTGCCAGGAATGACTTCTGCGGTATTCTTTCTGAGCTCTTTTCTTGCATCAGTTCCATGTTCCAATTACTGACTTTAAACCTTAAATCCTCATTCCCCCTTGAAGTGAGTTCGTTTATCACCTAATGGTGCTCTGAACTGACAGTTGTCACAGATGGCTTGTTTTGTAGTGTTATATCTATATCACTATGAACAGCTGGGGGGAGACGAACGGAGAAGAGAGTGGGAGATGAGGAAGAAGTCAAAACTGTTGGACCTTTTCTATTGCTCTCTTCCTAACAGTGTTATAGACACTTGAGATAAAAAGCTCCATGCTGTTTCATCATGGTGAGCTATGATAGAATTACTCATTCAAGGTTATGAAGATCAATATTTAGATGTTTGGGTAATTCTATTACTATATCTTAAATTTCAAAGCTAGACCTGAAGTAAATCATTATTTGTCACCTGGTCAAAGCTAGCACTGCTCTGAGCAAGAGGTTGAACCAAGGCCTTTACAGAGGTCCCTCCTTTATGATGTTTGGGTTTTCATTGTTGGGGTTTTTTTCTACCTAGCACCAGCTGAGCCATGGTTTGCCTTTTCCCCTTTTTTTTTTTTTGGTTTTTTTTTTTAGTGAGAGGCTGCCTATTTGCATCATTGTGCATGGTTATTTAAAACACGTATTTCATCCTGAAATCTAAAGCTTCTATGAATTTTCATATTGCCTAAGAAAAAACCCTGCTAATTACAGATTAGGTTTTCCAGCCTGATAATTCTTTGGGTTTAAGTTTACACATGATGTGGCTAAAACATAGCTTTATTAAACTTTATTTTTAACAAAACTATGTTTCTGTCTATTTATTAAGTGCTTATATACCAATTGAAGCTCCAGTTCTGTGCTGAACTGACTTTTGCCGTAAATAGACCTATTAGAGTGATTGGGATGGCTTAGTTATAAAATGGTAATTGTGTGTATTTTTGCACACAAGAGAGCAGGAATGGATTAGATCAATATATACCTAATCGATGGTTGAGGTCTAGCCCGCAACTGAAACAGAACTGGGAAGTTTAGCATACTGTGATTGATTGTTTCAACAAAAACTTACATTTCACGTTCATTCAGGGAGACATTTGTGTTTTCCATAGGGCCAAAACTTTCCTTCACTCTTTTTGTAGGTGAAACGAGCGTGTCCCACCCTCAGAGTGCTTTCCTGCTTTCCTTCAGAAGCCAAGGAGAGCAAGTACAGCAGGCAGGGCAGGGCTATACCTGGTAAAATATAGATCAACAAATAGGTGGTTGTGCCTTGTAGAAATTCAAGCTGCATATATGTCTGTTCTACACAGCTAAATGTCAACAGCATCCTGGCTCTGCAGGCTGAGGTGAATGTGACCTGTAGTCCACAGCAAGCAAGATTTTTAAAAGGGAAAATAACCCCATGTCCACTTCTGGCTCATTATGATTAGACTTGTTTCCTTCACAAGGGGCAGAGACTGATGCAGAGTACCATTGGCCTTGATGTCTGATAGTGTCCTGCAGCTGAGATGAAATGGACAGCATCATGCAGCAGGAGTAAGCAGCTGCTCTCATTTACCTTGCACACCCACAAAGGGCTGAACAGCCTTTGCCTTTGAATTGACATCATATTCATACTGGCAGTACCAAAACACTCAGTGCCTTATTTACTCATGAGAGTGAAAGGGAAAAAAAAAGACTTCTGTTTTCTGATTTACCAGCTTTATCTTGACTGCATAAGAATCACCGTTGCTATCAGGAGAAGCAGCATGCTTGATCCCTCTATACTGAGGGAACAAAGGAACTGGAAATCTGCCAGGTCTCTACAGGTAAGATCTCCTCAGCTGGCAGCAATCTCTTTTGCAGCCGTCAGCAGAGCAAGCTCATAAAAATCCTTTCATTCTGCATTAATCCTTCTGGTAGCAGGCTTTAGTAATGGATCTTTAGCAAGCAAAATCATAGAATCATAGAATAGTTTGGGTTGGAAAGGACCTTAAGATCATTTAGTTCCAACCTCCCTGCCATAAGCAGGGACACCCCACACTAAACCATGCCTCCCAAGGCTTCATCCAACATCTTCATAGTGTTGGTTGTCTAATATCTGTCAAGGTGTTAATGAGGGTGGTGGCTTCCTGAACTGTTACAGTTTCAAAGATCTCTTAAAAACAAATACCTTTGATGTAATGGGAATGAATACAAGGCTTTTCTTCCCTCTGCAGATAGAACTTTTTGAGTTCAAGGGGGAGGACCTCACTGATGATGAAGATGGTGGCATCATCCGAAGAATCCGTAAAAAAGGGGAAGGCTACTCCAAGCCCAATGAGGGTGCACTTGTAGAGAGTAAGTATGTTACACAAATAGTAAGTGGGTTTATCATGTGGGAGGGCAGAACCTTTTCCCAATTTACAACTCTTTGCCCTGGTAGAGGGGAATACGTGGCTTCTTTAACAACCTAGAATAAGCTTTCATTCTCTTACTTCTAGCAAGGTTTACATTTTCCAGCAGCAGCTGTGTTCTCCAGAGGTACTGAATCTGATAAAGTGCTTATCTGATCACAAAAGGTAGATGAGTCTAATAAAGTATTTCCATTTGCTGAGGAACAAGAGGGGAAGTAGTTCTAGCACTTGCTGGGGGATGAAGAGGGAGAGAACAACCAAAAAAAGGGATTTAAGTTAATCAACAGAAGTGCTCCTTGCTGCCAGTAATCACCATGCATAGGTAGCTGTTAAAAGAGAGGAGACCATTTAGGAGGAGGCTTTGGCACTCCCTATATCACCTGTACTACCTGTACCTTACCATACATAGATAAATTATGATCCTTCTCTGCTTTTCGTTACCAGTCCAGTTCGAAGGTCGATATGGAGATCGTGTTTTTGACAGGCGGGAATTGCAGTTTGAGATTGGAGAAGGTGACAACTATGATCTTCCTCATGGTCTTGAGAAAGCAATTCAAAAAATGGAGAAATCAGAAGAATCGGTGTTCTATCTCAAACCCAAGTATGCTGTTTCTGATCTTTTGATACTTCAGTATATACTTACATATCTCAGTATATCTACTAAGCATTTGGCAGGATGGAGTGTTTTGCTGTAATGCTTTACAGCTTTTTTTTGTTTTTTCAATGCTTTAGTAAAAACTTGATCAGCCTTGAAAGTCTGATGTGTGAGAAATAGGGAGCTAAGATCACTTCGCCACTTGGTTGGAAGTAGCAGCGTTCCAAAAGAAATTTATTTATGTCTCTATAGTGTTGATCTTGGTGAATATTGAAAAAAAATATTGTTGTTCTCTTTAACTTACGTTTTTCTGGTTCCTTTTAATGAAACAGTACTTTTGCTGGACATGAAAAGGAAAAGAGCCAGTGAGCCTTCTGAGCAACCTGATGTGACCAGATAGCTAGTCTTTACGTGGTGTGGTTAGTAAGGAGTATCAGATGTCTTTTGTCAGAAGGTGATGTTCACTGATGTTCTCAAAGCCTTTTGGAAAAAGACATAAAAGATTCTTATGAGATAATTTCTTTTTTTTTAATATGTCTCTTTTAATCTCTCCCAACCCCCAACCTTACAGCTATGGTTTTGGAAGTGCTGGGAAGGAGAAATTTCAGATCCCTCCAGATGCAGAGCTACAGTATGAAGTGAAACTCAAAAGCTTTGAAAAGGTAGGAATGAGAGATGAAGTCCAAAGAGAGACTGGGAGGTAGGGGAGGAGGAATGAGCGCAGCTTAAACAAGGATGATGGAATCCTTGAAAGCTGATCTGAAATAGGGAAGCCGTTGTTGCCAGAGATGACACCGGAAGCTCGTGGCAGAAACTATCTACTCTTGCTCTATTCCTTCTGTTGCTGTCGGTGTCTGTCCTGTTTCAGCCCAGTTTCCAGTATCGGTGCAAAACTGCTTTGCCAAACCTGTCTACCATACTGTTAGTGGGAAGCAGGGTAGCTGCATAGTCTTTGGTTTCCCAGAAGTTTATCATTGACTTGAACTGTTTCTGTTTGGGTAGGCTAAGGAGTCTTGGGAAATGAACACAGATGAGAAGCTGGAACAAAGCTGCATTGTAAAGGAGAGAGGCACTCAGTACTTCAAGGTAAATGATAACCCTCAAGTAATACTAACATTTCTTAGTCCGTATCATGAGCTGATAATGCTGGTGACAGCTTCTGTCATTTCGGAGTGGTGTTTATGGTATTTTGTGATGTTTTACAGGGAGGACTGGAAGGGAAGGTGGGGTTTTTTTTAAAAAAGCCTCAGAGTTGGAGGTGGGAGTTGAGGTGAAATACCCATGCTGGCCTGTACCCCTAGCTTCAGTGGGGGAACCAGCAGGTCTTCCAAAGATCTCCTGATCCTATGCAGGAATGGCTTTCAGAAGTAATATATTCTTTATGATAGAAGTTCTTTTGTGATAGATTTTTTTTTTAATCTATTGTTAAAGGTAAGCAGAAGGGTCAAAAGGGAGCTAAAATACCCTGTGAGCTGTGTGATAATTTGCCTGCCTTGCTTACAGGAGGGGAAATACAAACGGGCAGCATTACAGTACAAGAAGATTGTGTCATGGCTGGAGCATGAATCGGGACTCTCCGATGAGGAGGATACGAAAGCCAAAAGCTTGAGGCTTGCAGCTCACCTTAATCTAGCTATGTGCCACCTCAAGCTGAAGGAATACTCCCCGGCTTTGGAAAACTGCAACAAGGTAATAAGGGTTTATTTATTCTTAAGCTGCAGAGGTGATCTGACAGTTTATCTCTTTCTTTAACAATTTGAGGGATACCTGACCATGTGGTGTTTGGCCTTTCTCACCAGCTTGCAGTACAGCAGTTGGGCAGTACTGAATACGAACTGTAAAAGTAACCAGCAGTTTATTGTTGGATATTTCTTACCTGGATGTCTTCTACCATCTTCCTCCTACATTTTGAATACTGAGCTATTTAGATATGGTGAAGGTAGTAATGTTGGCAAGGGTCCTTCAAAGAGCTGTAATACAGCCAGGGCTATTTCTTAGACTTGCTGGTTCTTTGTCAAGTCAGCCTACTATATTCAGTCCTTTTTGTACCTCCTACTGTATTCAGTTCACATTTATTAGTAAACCCTGGCAAGATTCATAACTCTCCATTAGAAGGTACAGTTTCTAGCAGTCTTTTGTGTTCTGACTGCATATTTAAAAAGAAAAAAGTAAATCTTGCTTGTCTTGTTCAATGCAGGCACTCGAATTGGATAGCAACAATGAAAAGGGCCTCTTCCGACGCGGAGAAGCACGCTTGGCTGTCAATGACTTCGACTTGGCCCGAGGAGATTTCCAGAAAGTGATACAACTTTATCCAAGTAACAAAGCTGCCAAAGTGCAACTGGTAACTTGTCAGCAGAAAATACGGGAGCAGCATGAGAAGGAGAAAAAGATGTATGCCAACATGTTCCAAAGGCTTGCAGACAAAGACTTAAAGGTAAGGAACACTGCACCAGAAGACAAGATGTGGTGTCATGTATTAGACAAGAAATACTGTTTAGGTATTTAGCTTACTTAATACAGGTAAATGTAGTGGAAGAACACTCAAGTACCTTCCTTGGGGAGTTTGTAGGAGATGGAAATAGCCAGTGGTCAAAATGATTTTGTTTGAACAAGACAACTGGTAGTACCAAGCATTGTACAGAATGCTTTTACTTACTTTAGCTGAAGTTGCATGACCAGTGTTAATCAGAAAACAGCTGAAGTGATGAGATGCAAGTGTAAGATTCAAGAACTGAAAAAAAAGTGTCTATTCTCCTCAAACTGATTGTTGCAAAGAACAGTCTGTTTTGCTGCCTTTCCTAAGGCATTAATGTCTGTTGCACAGATGGTGGTGAGCACCCACTTGTTTCTCATGGAGACATTAAAATGTGATTGCACTCCATCTCAAATGTCACAAATTATGACATTTGAGGTCAGACTGTCATTCATTATTCTACTGTATGAATTGTTTTCCTACTAAGTGTTCACTAGAATTTTAGTAAACACTAGTTCAGTTAACAAGGGCAATATTTGAATACAGGCTGTAACTAGGTTGTATCAGCTAGCAAGATGCATTCTAAGTTACTGGTGAGAATCTCATATCCAAATAAAATGTTGTGTTTGTATTCCTGAAATCTGACGATCCAGAAGGAGTAAGTAAACCTGGAACTTCCAAGACAAATCTGAGATTTATATCGCTCGCATTTTCTCAGAGATATTGGGGATTGCAAAAGCTTGTATATTGTGAGGTTATTTTCACAGATCTTTGTGTCCACCTTCCAGAATACTCACCAGGAATCTAAAAAGTTGTCAGATACTGGTATGCCATTTTCCTGTGGCTAGCTGTGCCAGTGAGTCTGGCCAGAGGCCCACTGTCCTCAAATGAGTGTATCCTGACAACTCAGGTATCTCAGACTGTCAGCTGTTTCCTGGATGAAACATTTCACAAACATCTCTTTTTCTTCCCTTCCTGTAGTCTTTCAAAATGAGATCTATCTGAAATTGATTCATGTCCCAGAGACAGTGGGAGAAGTATTCTGTTTTTCATCTCTTACTCTAAAGTAGTAGTCATACAAGGTAATCACTCCTAACCGGATGGTTGAGTGCACAAGCTGTTGTGCTCATGGCTTTTTGGTTTTGTGGGGTTTTTTTGTGTTTGTTTTGTTTGGGGTTTTTTCTCCTCAAAGATTAGCAGTAGTCAAGTGGATTTGGTTCTACTTCTCATGAAGGAGTGTAAACAAACACAAATACAGACATTCTCTACTGATTCTGCAAGGAGAGCGTCATTGTCCATGTACTTAAGTGTGACTAAAGCAGCCTGATGTCATCAGTCCTTGCTTATTGGAGCTTGGAGGAAAGTATCTTGTCCTTCTAGACTTGTCACGTGTAGCCATACAGTACCATGATTTTTGGTAGGCTTTAATGAAAAATCTCAGGAAGATGAAGGCACAGGAACTAAACTGGAATTATTTCACTGTTGGACATCTTCACTCTTGAAATTGCAGGTCTTAACTGCCAGCTGTCAGGCTGTGCTGTTCAGGTTCCCTTCACGTAGCACAGCTGCTGGGAATCTGGCTTTCTGCGCTAGGTGTGGGACAGAGCAAAGTTTATTCAGAGAGGAGGAGTGGATTGCTAAAACAAGCTATACCTACTAAAAGTCTTTAAAGGGCTGCCTGCGTGCTTTTCAGACTGTACACCTCAGACCCCAAGACATAGAACCTGATAGGGTTGTATACCTGGCAACAGGCAGACTCACAGTCTTTGCATTGCAGACTGCTTTGGATTCTGCAAAGGCATGGCACTTAGTTCCAATTTTCCTGTCTACTTCAGACAGAATCAGCTTACAGAGACATAGAGTCATTTGGGTTGGAAAAGACCTTTACCATCGAGTCCAACTTAACACAGCACTACCAAGCCCCCCACTAAACCATGTCCCCAAGTGCCACATCAAATGACATGCATGTCATTTGAATACCTCCAGGGATGGTGACTCAGCTGCTTCCCTGGGCAGCCTGTTCCAATGCTTGACAACCCTTTCAGTGAAGAAATTTTGTAATCCAACCTAAACTTCCGCTGGTGCAATTTGAGGCCGTTTCTTCTTGTCCTGTCACTTGTTACTTACAAGACACCCATCTCTCTACAGCCTCCTTTCAGTAGTTGTAGAGAGTGATGAGGTCCCCCCTCTGCCTCCTTTTTCTCCAGACTAAGCACTCCAGTTCCCTCAGCTGCTCCTGATAAGACTTGTTCTCCAGATGCTTCACCAGCTTTGCTTTGCTTTGGACGCCCTCCAGCAGCTCAGTATTTTGTAGTGAGGGGCCCAGAAATGAACACAGGATTTGAGATGCAGCCTCACCAGTGCCCAGTACAGGGGAATCACAGAATCCCTGTTGGAAGGGAAGGGATCTCAAAAGATCATCTAGTCCAACCCCCCTGCAAGAGCAGGGTAACCTGGAGTACATCACACAGGAACTTATCCAGGTGGGTCTGGAATATCTCTAATGTAGGAGACTCCACAGCCTCCTGGGCAACTGGCCCTGCTGCCACACTATTGCTGATACAGGCCAGGATCCTATTGGCCTTGTTCATTCTTCTCAGTAGACAGATGATCTTGGGAATATGCATGTGTTTACAGTATTGTTTTCTTTTTCTTGGAGCCACCTGGCTTACTTAAAATTTACATGTTTTCTTATGGAAAAGGGTCAGTGGAACACTTAGTGTGCACAGGTCAGTTTTGGGCGTTTTTCTTGCAAGAAAACATGTTTTCCTGTTAATGCTTTTCTCAGTGTTGCTTTACAGCAACAGTTTCCCTGTTGGGAAACAACATACATTCAAGAGTTCCGGAGCAGAGGGTTTGTTTAGCAAATGTCTTCTGACTTCTAAGAAGGCAGCTTGGACTGTAGTTCTGAAATTCATGACATCTGTGTATCTTCTGGCTGCAGAAGTACAACAGCCACTCCTGCATGAGTAATTTGTTTCATAAATTTGAATTTCATAAATTTGTTTCATAAATTTGAATGTTTCATAAATGAGTAATTTGTTTCATAGATCCACATATGTAGACTGTGGATTTTTGAAGGTTGGGATGTTTCTCACCTTATCTTAAACCCGGGATTGCTAGGTAACAGATTTTCTCTGGAAAGGAGACTTTGCCCCTTATGTGCTTCACAGAATGCTTCTAAGGATGAAAGGCTGACCTTTGATGCCAAAGGATGACCTTTGTTCATTGGCTGTGGTTGCTTGTTCTAGCTAAGATGATGTAACAGTTGGAGGATTCTGACCCTTCTTCCCCCTCCTCCAGTAGTGTATGTTCATGTCCCTGCTTCCTCTCATCTGTCCTCACCTAACCTCATAGTAAAACAGATGGTTCAGGGTGCTAGGCTGACAGGTTGAAGAGCAGCTGCATTGCACTGTCTTTTGAGATACACAGGATGAAGTAGACATTTCTACTTCCTTTTACTGTGTTTGAAAATGTTTGCAAGGTGCTGCTTATGTCCTATTGTAAAAACTTGACTTCTGACCCTTACCACATGGCTCTCTGCTTCCTATATCCTTCTTTGTGAACTGGAAGATCCAGCAAGGGAAAGGGGCTTTTAGAGTAGCCCCCTTGTCAGGCTAGATTTTCTTCCAGCTAAACTCTTACAGTGGACTCTTGCCAAGTTGAAATCACTCTTATGAAACCAGGTGTCCAATAAAGGTATTTCTTTGTGCCTTAAGGCTAAGTGTGCCTTAAGTTGGAGGTCAGGGCAGGATATGGGAATTGTTGAAATTAAATTGCATTTTATTTCACACACATTGCAATTGAAGCAGGGCAGAAGCAGTTCTGTGCAGAAGCTTCCTAAATAAATTTCAGTCTGGGGGAGAATACTTTCTTGAAGTGTTAGGTGGCAAATGTGTGCACACCGTGTATGAATCATAACTATCTAACACCAGTATTATTTCTGAGCCTTCTCTAAACTGCTTGTGATTTCTAAGATGCTGATAAAAATGCTAAGAAAATTCTGGTTTGTCTTTGCTGAAGGTCCCTGATACCTTAATTCAGTTTTGCAAGGAGACTAGGTACCCTTGTGATAAGTACCAAATAATGCTTGTGGTATTGTTTGCAAGAGCTAGCAATTTCTTATAACAAGGATTCTATTTTCTTTGTCTCTATTTAGTCAGCTGCTTCTCTTCAAGTCAGCCACACTGAAGATGCAGAAATGAAAGACGAGCAGAATGGAGTTGAAGATAAATCAGAAGTTGACACAGAAGCATAAAAAACCCTATTCCATTAGTTTTGTAAATGAAAGAATTTCCAGTGAATTAGACCTTTATTTTTCTACCTGGTTGGACAGTGGCTTCAGGGGAGCAGAGGCTGAAGCCACCATGCCACAGTCAATTACAGCTTTATATGTCTGTTGAAGCTGAGTGGCAGCATAAATCTGGTTTAATCCTAGGGACTTTATTTATTCAGTCAGCCTCTGTTACTGTTTGGGTTCTGTCTGGATTTACTCTGCTTGGTTTATTTG
Organism: Loriculus beryllinus; assembly: GCA_039877255.1. NCBI lineage: Eukaryota > Metazoa > Chordata > Aves > Psittaciformes > Psittacidae > Loriculus > Loriculus beryllinus. The sequence continues at coordinate 14,235 of JBCJKH010060473.1, read as the reverse complement.
CATTTTGCCATTGGTGTTTGTCTCTTTCTGGTTCCAGTTTAATTCCAGGTTCTGCTTCCTAAATTCATTTCCTGATTTCTTTCAAGTAACCGGCTTTTTCCAGGAGTTCTCATGTGAGACTGGAGAACAAAATGGCACTCCCAGTTCTTCTGCCTTGGGATTGCCCCCTTACTTCCCTGTTCAGTATGGAGTCTCTTCTGCTAAGCGTTGTAACCTTTCTTGTATGCCTCATGTTTGCAAATTGCTGAAGGTGAAGACTGTGAAGTCACAGCTTACGTAATAAAGCTCCAATTAAACTCAAGAAAACAGAACTTCTTGTGGGTTTTTATTGGAATTTGCACAAAGTTAAGGGAATTTATTGTCCTTAAGTCATCCAGTGTTTTCTCATCCACACAGCTGTACGATAGCCACAGTATCTGAGTATTTTTCTATGTTGCTCATTCACTGCCATAGAAAATTCCCATAATAATCAATATGGTATTTACCCATATATTTGCAAAAGGAAAAATCTATTGTGAAAAACTGTACAAAAAGTAAATCTGTAACCTATGCATAGATCCTATTTTCTGTTCCTATTGCTCTCTTCCTCTTTACTTTCTGCATAGGAAAATTGTACCTGGGTAGAAAACACATCTTTATAACCAACTGGCTTTGGAGATAAAATAGGAGATAGTAGTGTAACACATTACAGATACTTGTAATGAACTACAGACTTCTGAGTGATTTGGATGTCTGACCCCATCCCACAAGAAACCTATTACTTGATACTTGCTTCTTTCTGTAGTACATTTTGTGTCTTGTTTGGGGGGTGGTGTGCTTTTTGGTTTTGTGGGGACTTCTTGTTGAGGTGGGGTTTTCTTTGCAGGCTTAGAACACAGTACTCGCCTTCTCTCTTTATGCTGCTATGTAGTGTTAGACTTGGCATCTCCACTGTCCTGAGACCCTCCAGCAGCAGGAACAAGTTTTTGCCTGCTCTGCAGGACAAAGGTAGATAAATCTGTTCCTCTCAGGTACAGAAATGGGTTTGGTGGAGGGGGTTTTGATGGTTTGATTTTTTTGGTGGTTTTTGTTTGGTTGGCTTTTTTTTGCATTGAGGAAGATGTCTTTGCATGGGACGGGCTGGAATTGTGTGTGTATCGCAGGAAGTATTCCTGTTTTAATGTCTGAAATACTTAAATTTGAAATGCTGGTCTCTGCTGAGAAAAGTACTGCATAAGTGCTTATTCACCTGACCCTGCAAGAGCAGTGGCTTGGGCCAGGCAGCTGTATAACTGAACTGTCACCAAAGTGTTAAGTTCTGCTTGCCATCCTGTCCTGCCCCATGTCCAGAACAAGGCCTTCACTAAATTCTGGTGGGTTGTAGGTAGCTTAGGGAGCTGTGAACTGCACTGCAGGGTATAGTGGTGCCTGAATGAATCAGTGCAGTGGGTGAGGAATGGAAGGGTCAATTTATCCTGTTATCACATTTAAGGAAATGCTGATTTGGTTTGCTTAGCAAGGCCTTAGCTTTGCCAGGTAGTGCAGGTGGGTTTTGTGAGTTCCGTGTATGAAAGGAGCAGCTGAACGGAGGTTCTACATTGTCTTGAGGAATGAGGCCAGTTGGCAGCAGTTGATGGCACACTAGTGGTTCTTGAGTGAGGTCATGCATGTAAAGTTCAGGTACAGACCAAATTCTGTGTCCTTATACAAAAATGCTCAATTACAGTACTTTGTTAACCGCATGCATCTGTCTCTTGATTTACAAACCTTTCACCTTGTGTAGTTTTACTGTAGTAGTTGTACAATATCATCAAGGTAACAGAAGTGTCCTGTTTCGCTATCAGCTGTGGAAGGAAGTGGGAAGACCTGACCTTTGTCCAACCTACACCAGGGGCATACACCAGCTCAGCGCTGCAGGCTGTACGACTGTGCCCTTGGATCTGACCAGGAACCACACAGCCCGGTTGCAGACGGCAGCAGTGGCACAGTTCCACCGTCACACCAGCCGGATCACGGCAAAGCACGGCCGGGTCTCCGGGCAGGCCGTCACCCTGCCGCTGTTCCCACTCGGCACCGGGGCCAGCAGTCGGGCAGTGGCTGTGCCGGAGGGCCCGCAGCGCAAAGGCAAGAAGCGTGTTTCCATCCCCGCGCTATGGGGCCGGCCGGGCCCTGCTGCTCCTCCCGGCCTCGGCCGCTCCCGACGGCGGCCCGCCATGTCCCGCCTACGCCTCGCGTTGCGCTTGCGCGCCCTGGTTGACGTGGCGGACCGGCGTTCGGCAGCGCCCCGCTCCGCACCGTGCCCCTCAGGCGGGCGGGCGGCCCCGGCGGGATGCGTTCGGTCAGCTATGTGCAGCGTGTGGCGCTCGACTTCGGCGGCAGCCTGTTCCCGAGAGCCATCTGCCTGGGGGACGCCGACAACGACACGGTCCGCAGCGGGAACGGAGCGGGGGGCGGCTCTGCGTGGCTGAGGGAGGTGGTGGCTGACAGCGGGAGCCGCGCTTGGTCGGCCTGCGGAGCGCCCGGGACTTGCGCTCTGGAGAAGGGCTGGAGCTTGAGGGGTGTCTGCGCAATGGAGGTGCGGGGGTTGCGTCCGGCGGCCCCCAGAGGTCCTTTGTGAGGTGGCTGGCCCGGTGGTTCTGGGCTGCAGCTGGTCCGTGCTTCCATCGCGGGTAGACCTGATGGACACCCTGATGGGCCCTGGATGGTGTGTGTGGCCATAGAGTGTTTAAGTTTTGGTCCCTAAAGCTCTCCTGTTGCGGTGGCAGGGATGTAAAGCTGTGTGGAAATGCTTTGCTGCGGCACAGTGGATCACAAAAAGGGTAGAGCTGAGTTTCAGTGTTTCTTGATCTATATGCTGGACGATCGTGTACTGGGAGTGCTGCTGTCAGACCCTCCAAATGCTTCTTTCTATGGGTCTGATTTGTCTGTACCTAGGAAGAGTTAGCTTCACCAGATAGATGTAAACTGTCGTTTCTTCAGTACTCATACCTCATTGCAGCCATATTCTGTTACCCTCAAAAGTGTCATGGCTAGCAAAGCAGATGATAAAACACATTTTCCCATGACAAATAATGTTATGTGAGGTAACATGCAGGGAGTTATTGAAGTGTATGCAATTTAAGTACACAGGGGCATGATGCAGAAGATGGGATGGTAAGAGTAGGCTTGTCAGCAGGGGTAGTTGGATATTTTAATTCTTTAATATTTCTAAATATCTTTATGCAATATTTAATAATTTTTAAAGTCTTCTTAAAGAAACAGTCACCATTCTGAAAGACCTTTACCCCTTCATCAATGAAATTGAACATCCAGTGTAAATTTGTTGTAAATGTTCTTGCAGCCTCTTTCTTGATGGTTACATTTTCCTTTTTGCAGTAATCTTCCTCAGGTGACACAAGAAAGATCAAGTCAATCTAGACTGAAGGATAGAAAATGTGATGACGATGATGATGATGATGACTAGCCTAGCTGAGCAGGATGTTAAAACAGTGAAGAAACAATGGCTAGAGAAGCAGTAGATAATGGGATGTTGCTCTGAGGAGCTGCTCTCCAGCTCTTTTATCTGCAAAAGGAAAAGTAATTGTTGGGTGTTTTTTTACCCCAGACCTTTCCTATTGGCTTGAGGCTGTTTCTGAGTCTTGTTTTACTTTGCTGTTTCTTCCTACAGGGATTTTTATGTATGAATTCTGTAATTATTGCTGTGTGAGAATGTAACGGTGAATTTCTTCTTACTAACCCAATTCTTTTGTGCAGCTGAATGAGCTAGTGGTGGGAGACACCAACGGGAAGCTCTATGTTTACAAGAATGACGACAGCAAACCCTGGGCTGTGCGATCTTGCCAAGGAATGGTCAGTTCTAGACAGAGTTTTTAACGGTTGGGCCTTTTGGTGTGTGTGTAGCCAGCTGTCCCTGATCATCCTCCTGGCCTCCTCTGGACTTGTTCCAACAGTTCCATGTCCCGTTCATGTTGAGGACACCAGAACTGCACACAATACTCCAAGTGAGGTTTCACGAGAGCAGAGCCGAGGGAGAGGATCTCCTCCTTCGACCTGCTGGTCACGCTCCTTTTGATGTAGACCTTGCTTTTGCCCATTGCTAGTCCCATGGGCTAAAAGTGGTGAGCAAAGTACTGAACACAGGAACTGGGCTTCTGTCCCACCTTGTCCCTGTTCCTGTGCACCGTGGATTTGGTTCTGGGGCTCTGGGCAGTTGTGTGGCAGATCTGTTTCTGCCCCTGACTTTGCTCTTTTGTCCTTGAAAGGGCTGTTTTGAGTTCAAGAGAGGGTCGTGAGAAAGGAGGAAATAGAGCAGAAGCTTATCCCAAAGCACTGTTTGAGTTCCCTTCCCTCATGTATGGCCTTCTTTTCTCTTTCAGCTCACATGTGTTGGTGTGGGAGATATATGCAATAAAGGAAAGGTGAGAGCCCCCAAACTTCCCAGCTGTGCCTGTAGGTCATGTGGGAGGTGCTTAGGGTTGTGTCATATCCTGAATGTGGAGAAGGACAGGTTGCAGGTGCTTTTTGTCCAGGTTTGCTCATAGTTTTAGCATTACTGTTTTAAAACTGCCCTATTTACATATAGCCTCTATCTTTCTATGAGCCATAGGTAGGTTTTAGTGAGCAAGGAAATCCATCAGAAAGCACTGTTCGTTTACATATCCCCCTGTGTGAGCGCCACAAGGCTTTGGTTGTTTGAAGGTTGTTCCTTTTCCACAGTGACTTTTGCCCTGGTCTGTGCTGGTCCCTGGTGTGGGTTATGGCTCTTCTGCCACTTGGCTGTGTGTGTTTAAGGTCATCTAAACAAGACTGAGCCACTGACTAGTTTAGTCTCCCAAGCAAATTCCACTGGGTCTAATATGACTCCTTTTTCTGGATTGCTGTTTCTGGGGGTTAAGCCAGGACCACTGATTCCTCCTCCTGTTCCCTATGTTGCGGTCACTGATCTTGATGGATCTGCTCTTGTATCTTCCCTCAGTCTGCTGCGAAAGATCTTCCACAGTTTCTAAAATAGGAAAAATCAAAAGGTTTTTCTCTTCCCTCTTAGAATCTTGTGGTGGCAGTGAGTGCAGAAGGCTGGTTTCATCTTTTTGACTTCACTTCTCCAACTTCAAAACACCCAGATGCTTCAGGCCACCATGAGCTGGCAGCAGCAGAAGAGCAGAAGCCAGTGTTCAAGCAGCACATTCCTGCCAACACCAAGGTCATGCTGATTAATGACATTGGTGAGCCAGGAAGATGGTGTGGGAGTGCAGGGTGAGGGAATTTGGGGGAAGAGAGAGAAAATGTGTAGGCCTCACAGGCGGAAATTACTCTGTTGCTGAAATAAGCACTCTAACAAGCTACAGCTGAGTCATGGAGGGAAGAAGCAAAAACTGCAGGACTTTTCCTGAAGTGCAAGTTCTCATTACAGGATTGGGATGTTCAGAGATGCTATGTGATGGAAACCAGCACAGTGGTTTATGAATGTTGGGGCTCTTGGGGCTATGAAAGCCTGAGAGACCTCATCTATCTCCTTGTATTCCTTTCAGATGGAGATGGGAAGTGCGAGTTGGTGGTGGGTTACACTGACAGAGTGGTACGTGCCTTCCGCTGGGAGGACTTGTCAGAGAATTCAGACCATGTATCTGGGCAGCTGCTCCTGTTGAAGAAGTGGCTGCTAGAAGGTCAGGTAAGGAAACGGGGTGCTCAGAGCAGAACTTGTCATATGGTCTTCAAGAGGTGGCTGTCTCAAGGGAAGAAGCACAAGATCCCAGTCCTGTGAACAAAGCAATTGTCATGTTAATGGCTTGAAAGATTTGCCCAGTGCTTGTGCTCTACTTGCAGAGCAGCTGGTGGGTTGATCTGGGAGACCAGTCGGTTGCTCTCACCCAACTAGAGAGCATTAGTAGAAAATACTGGGGTTGCTGTTATTGGTGTATGGTAGGGAAACATAACCTCTTACTGTAACTTAGACATTTTGCTTGTAGCTGGATTTGTTCCGCTCCTGCTCAGCTCTGTCGGAAGATCTGCCATATTCAAGCTTAGGTACAAGGAGGACAGTGAACTTTTCTGAGGTGTTTGAAGTTTTCAGTTTGACTCCATCAGTGTTTTTCCTCTGCCAGTGTAGGTGGACAGCCTGTCTGTGAACCCAGGCCCTGATGGCTCACCGGAGATGATGGTGTCTCAGCCAGGCTGTGGTTATGCCATTCTGCTGTGCACCTGGGACTCTGAGCAGCAGGCCACGACAGAGGGAAGAGACAACTCTGGCCCAGGCAGGTGAAGAGCACTACTGCATCTGGTAGATGAGGAGATTCCATTGTAGATGCTCATTACAGGGGGCACCACCACACCATCTTTCTGAGGGGGGTGCTGTCATTTGTCCTTGCTTCTTTGACATTGCTGCACTGCTGGGACTGAAGCACACCTTCTATGAACACTCTTCATGTCTCTGTCACAAAGATGAATACTGCTGCTTTCCTTGTATCCCACTCTTCTTGGTTTGGCAAGGAGTGGCAAAACCATCTCACTGAGGGGGATAGTACTGGGGGCTAAGGTAGGGAAATGAGTGACCTAGATCTTCAGAGAAAAAGTAGTAGGCAATCTTGTGATGTATCTAATGGTGGGAAAGGTAGCAACTGAAAAGCTGGGCTCTGAAGCCAAGGGTCATACTTTGAGTTTATTCACTTGTTTCTTCCAGGAGAGGTAATTGGAGGTTTTCCTTATGAGACCTTTAGCAGCCAATGCTGTAAATACCAACCAGAGCAATCAGGATGAGCAGAGTTTATTGTCTTTGTTGGGGATTCAGTTGCTTCCGTGGTGTTCTGTGGGACTTTAAGGCAAACCCAGAAAACTAGGAGGAGGAGAGCTAGGCAAGGCTCCTCGATGTCTTGGAGACCCTACTGGAATGATACTTCCTAGCAAGAAGCCAGGCCCAGGCATGATCTGTGATGAATCTCTGTAACCCCACGTAGATGCTTCCTGAGTGAAAAGCAGCCAGGCTTACATGGCAGTAATGATAAAAATTGTCTTTTTTTCTTTTCTTTTTTTTTTCCCTTTGATTGGAATACATGTTCTACTGGCATTTTCCATGCTTTTTTGTTTTGGTTTGGATTTTTTCCCTATGTGCCCCTCTCCTTTTTGTTTTGAGCTCTTTCCAATTTTTTGATGTATCAAATCATTCTGTTTTCATTTTATAAACATTAGAGAGTTCCTTTCATACCTGGGATGTTATGCATTCTTTTCCTTGGCTTTTGCCACTAAAGGGCTATCTATGCACAAACTTTTACCAGTCTCTGAATTTATAGAGCTTTGAAGTACACATGGTCCCAGGCATGGTTCCCTGGCCTTTTTCTGATGTCTCTGTCTCTTTTTCCTAGCGAAGCCCCTATTCGAGATGTTATTCTGCACCAAACATCTGGACGGATTCACAACAAGAATGTTTCCACTCATCTAATTGGTAGCATTGGACGAGGTGAGAGATTAAGAGCTTGGGGTCTCTGGCCCAGTGATTGATAGTTTTTCAATGTGTCAGTCCAGAACAAAAACAGATTGCCTGTAGTTGAAAAATACCAGTGGGGAAGAGCTGCAAGAACAGAGGGAACTCTGCTTCTGTTAGCCAGCTCCCAAAGAAAGACAGCTGGATTACTGCATTTGAACTTCCTATAGCTTTGTTCCTTCCCTAGGTATCTCCAACTGTTCAGCTAGCACAGCAGTTTTTCAGCAGCCTCAACTGGCCTGCATTTAGTCATCATGAATGGCTGCCATGCCTTGCTTCTGCAGATGTCCTTGGTCTTTTGCATGGCTGCAGCTTACGCCTTTCTTACTCCCTAGATGCATCTCTTCCTTTCCACATCCTCAGCTTTATTCTTTTGAGGTTTTTAGCATTTGATTCCCAGTTCCTGGCATCTGTATCCTGCTCTTTCTTCACCTAGGCAGTCCCAATCCCTTCAGAGCTTCCATGTTTAATTTATATCACTGTCCTCTGTCTCTCTCCAGTTTATTCCGTTCAGCTGTTGTATCTAAACCCTCCACAGCTACTCGTTCCTCTCAGCCCTCACATGCTGCTGCTGTGTCCAGACTTTTCTTACACACTGCCACTGCTTTCCCTGTGTAAATGCTGTGTGCTCTGATGTGTGCCTGGTGCACCTGCCAAACCCTTCTTTTGATACCTATGGAGAACAAGCAGCTTTCACTTCCCCTTGGAGCCTGTGAGCATAATACAAGAAAGCAGAAAATCTAGCTGCATTTGCTCTGGCCAAGTATTACCCTCTGCAGTGCTGTCTGAGAACAGTTTAGTCTTCCCAGAGTAATTTAGAGCTGGGGGAGAAGAGCAGTCCACTGAACCCCCTTCTCTTCTCCTTTCCCAACTCTTCCTGCTCAGTTCCAAAGTTGTTAGTTTTTAGCATCTCAGATGCTGCTATGAGCAACATGGTCAGCAGAACATGAAATCAGTTATTTCACTGCATACTAAGCTTTTTATTTAATGAAGATGTCTTGTGAAAAATTAAGGCACAGAGTAAAGGATGAAGAGAAGGTTGGGAAAAGTCCACTAGTGCTGAAGCGTCAGTAATGAAAGAGCCTAAGAGCACCATGCTGACCAGTTTGTAAGGAGGAGACAGCAGATCTTTTGGATCAGAGCCTCTACAGATGAATGTCAGCTAGGGGTAATAGAGCACTCAAAACAGCTGGTTTGGTTTAATCTGATCTGCAGAAACAGGGTAGTCTGTGTTCTGGGAGCATGCAGGTTGTTATAGCTTGAAGTTCTCTCTGGACAGTGGAGGTAGGCTTGCAGTATTATATTTCTCTGGGGAAACTGCCTATTTGCTTTCAGCTCTGCTGGCTTGTACCTGACTGCCAGGTTTCTTGGGTTCCTGTAGACCTCAGAAAGCCAGTGTCTTTCCTGTGTTGTCACTGAAAGGATGAAATGTAGCTGTAGTTAAATACAGCTCCAAGTCCTGCCAAGTGTGACACCGCTTTCCAAACCTGACCTTGCATGTCTTTTCTGATTGGTAGCTAGGTAGAGAGTGTACTGAGGGGTGAACCAGCCTGCTGGTCAGGACAGTCTCCTCTTCAGATGTATCCAGTCACATTTGTCAGTGCTGTCCTGCACACAGCTGTGATATATAGGACATTTTAGAGAGAATGCTGCTTGCAGGATTTTTATGGCTATGTAAATATAGTCCAGGAAAACCAGGGCTGAGTGTGTAGATGAGCTACACGTGTCTAATCTGCATGTAAAGGGCTCTCTAGCCCTTGTGTTTGCCTCTAGACCAGTGTTTAGTGGGAGAGGATCACACTTTCTGTACAGTTTTGCTGTAACAAAAACAATAGAGGTTGTAGCATGATCTCTACAGACTCATTCAGGAGTTGCCATGAAGTGCTTTTGTGCTAATGTGACTAAAGCTTTGTCCTTCTTGTGGGACCTCTCTTCTGATGCTGTAACTTGCCACAACAGTCAAAAGCTGTGTTCCTGCCCTTGAAAGAAACAGTGAGGGTAGTTTTAATACTCTTGCTTGGATTCAGCTGTTCTTTACTTTGTCCCTTGTGATGGTCCTGCCTATGCTTGTGCGTCATGTAGGGAGGATGTCATGCAGTCCACTAATATCAGAACTGCCATGGGCCTGCAGGTGCATATGCGGTGCAGGCAAACTCTTAAGAGCAACTGGCAGAGCCAAACATGCTGATATCAAATGACAGAAGGTCTTGAGTTTTGAGATGCCAGTGCCCTACACATGAAAGTCATGAAGTACAATTGATTGCAAGAATGTGCAGGTATCTGCTAAGCAGAATGTCAGGGCTGGGCAAAAAGGAAGCAGGGTGGATCAACTTGTTTGGGTTTTGTTGGGGTTTTTTTAAGAGATGGCGGGGACAACACTTACAAAACGGCATCAACTCTTGTAATTCTCTTCTGCACTTACAGGCTCTTCCAGTGAGAATAGTGGCTCAGGTCTCTTTGCCCTCTGTACTCTGGATGGTAAGTCCTACTGCTGTCCTGGAAGAAAGGCCTGTGGGATGCCCAGGGCCTGTCACTGATTCAAAGTAGGGAACCAGGTGCTCAGTGCCTTTTGTTTTGAAAGAGGGGGAGCTGAGCTTCAGAAACGCTTCCTGGATCAGGCAGGACAATTTGACTCCAAGACTTCTGCTAACGTATTTTCTATGAAGGCATGAAAACTAAGACAGAAGCCAAGTCCCCCATAAACCAGGTATGTGATAACATGCCTGTGTCTGAGGGCCTGATGAAACATGAAAGCTGAGCCTTTCTGTTCCTTACTGAATTGGGTCTGGTGTACCACAGGCTTGCTCTCTGCAGGAAACCTGTTGTGTTTTCTTTCTGTTATGACTATCTGCCTTTCTCGCTCCCCTGGTACAGTGTATTAATCTGTGGATTTCAAAGCATTTTACAAACATTAATCACTTGTATGGTCCCATGGCCTGTGCTGGGTAGAAGTATTAATACCATGCTATAGCTGGCAGCTGGGAAAATGAAAAGTCTAGGTTATTGGCCCAAAGGCACACTGAAAGCTTGAGGCAGAGTGAGACTGGAACTTTCAGCTGCTGATTTCTAAGTTGCCTGCCTACCCATTGGTCAAACAACTGTCTGAGATGCCAGTTCGAAAGTGCCATTCCTCCGGACAAGAGACTGCCATAGCAGAGAATTGGGAGGGAGTTGGGTTGTTTCCAAAAGCAGTAAAGGGAATGCATGCTGGAACTTGAGTATTGGTAGAGAGGAGCTGGCCTCAAAGAGACCTGGAGCCAGGTTCTTTTGCTGTGCCCCAACTGCAAAACAGGGCTGGTCTAATGAGCTGAATGCAGGGTTTCTGTCCAAAAGGCACAGTGTGGAGACAGTATGTTATGCTTTCCCTTTGCAGATGACAGCCTGGCCTCTTTGGGCCAGATGTCCACCCTCCCAATGATGTTCTGCTGGGGAATTTCTGATTATTCTATGGGCCTGAACTCTGAAGCTTCTGCATCTGCAAGGCTTCCTGCCTCACACTGGTTAACTCATGAGCTATAGCGAGGCTGATGGCAAATGTGAAGCTAGATTCATGTTTATGTTCCACTTTCTCATGGCTCTCTCCACCCCCCAGTACTATTACAATATATCTGGTTGATAGAAAAATTATATGTGAGGTAGGTGTCCAGTATAGTTTTAGCAGGCAAAGCCCATGGTATTAGCCAGCCACTTGTCAGCTGATAACTGTCAACATGCTGTCTTGAGATGACATGATCTGCAGGACATGGTGAGAAACTTTGAGTTTGCTCACTGTCTCATGTGAGATCTGTTGACGTACTGTACTTTGGGAGCCTAGTTTTGGCTGGTTTTCTTCTTGTTGTAGAGCACACACAGTCCATTCAGTAGGGCTGCTGCCACTTTTCATCTCTATTTCCAGTTACTGACCACAAGATAATGGGCTGCTGTCCTTCTCACTGTTACCAAACACAGCCTGTACCACTGGCCCAGCTTTCTGCCTGCACCAGACCCTGATTGCTGATGGAATGTGTAGGGCCCCATGTTAGCAAACATCTTGAAAATATTAGAAGGGAACAAAACTTATTTTAATGTCTTTTTCTTCCCTTCAGGGACATTGAAACTCATGGAGGGAGCAGACAAGCTGCTCTGGTCTGTGCAGGTTGATCACCAGCTCTTCGCTCTGGAAAAGCTGGATGTTACTGTGAGTGTCTGTGAATGGGGCTTGAAGGGAGCTAGGCAAAAAAACTCAGCATAGTTTTCTGTGTAGGAATATAGGAAGGGCAGAAGGAATATGACTTGGCTGAAAAGGGTTGGGATTATCTGAGGATGATACAGAGTGTTCTGACTGTGCTGATGCATTTTGCACTCATGTCAGTCTGTCCATCTGCAAGCTGTGTTTGACCTAGTGAGCCCAGCATCCAGCTATGAACTTTTTTGTCCCCCAGCTGCTCTTTTATCATATTGCAGAGTTAAATGGTTTTACCCATTGCTAATGCCCTGATTGTCTATAAGATCTTATGATACATAAGGATTACAACAGAGAAGAGAGAGATGGTGTCCAAGTGCAGAAAGACGGGACAACTGTAAAACAACTGAACAAAGCATCCAAAAGTGACATCTTAATCAGACAACAGTGTTCATGTCTCTGAACGAGCAGGAAGGTTCCTGACTGCCCCTGGAAATAGTTGAGGTCCATGTTAATATGTGATCTTATGGTTCCTACAGGGCAATGGGCATGAGGAGGTGATTGCCTGTGCATGGGATGGTCAGACGTACATCATTGACCACAATCGGACTGTTGCCAGATTTCAAGCCGATGAGAATGTCAGCGCCTTCTGTGCAGGTGAGGAGCCTGACTGCAGAGCCAGTCCTCACAGCATTTCCCCCTCAAAGCTACTACTCCCCTTGGGGAGACCTGGAGTCCTTTGCCTGTCTGCAGTGGGAAGTAATTTCCCTGTGTGTGTTACTGCAGAAGGCCCAGCAAGTCTTTCCTCATCTGGGAAAAGCTGTGGTGAGAGGAGGTGATGCTGAGGTTTGTCTGTGATGGTTTTGGGTTTGGGTTTTATTTTTTTTCTGTTCTTTTTGAGAGTGCTACAGGGTCTCTTGTCTTCCTCACTGCTTTTTTTATTTTACTGTTCTCAAGTGGAGATAAGGAGCTCCATGGAACCAGCCTGAGCCTTGCCTTTGCCCTTCCACAGGCCTCTATGCATGCAAAGGAGGAAGCAACAGTCCCTGCTTGGTTTACGTCAGCTTCAATCAGAAGATCTACATCTACTGGGATGTGCAGCTGGAGAGAATGGAGTCCACCAACCTGTTGAAAATCCTGGATTGTAACCCAGAGTTTGGAAGTCTCCTGCAGCAGCTGGGTGTGGGTGAGTGCAGAAAGGGTGGACATATATATAGGAAAAAAGAGAGGAAGGCCTGCTGGCATATGAAGTGCTGGGAACTAGAGTTTCACGTACTTCTTGAGGAAGAGGGGCTTTCATGTTGTACTTGCTGAGAATCCCTAACAACTGTCTGTCTTTTCCATAGAAAGAAGTGATGTTTCTGCAGTCAAAAATCTGATTCACAAGACACTGTATTTTCCTGAGAAATGGCAGCAGAGCAGCACCACGCAGTGTCAGGACCCTGCTGGAATAGACACCTCTGCCCACTGCAGTGTCATCCAGGATCCCTTGTAACAAGCCACATGGAGGCTGACATCTTTAATACCTGCACAAACTCTTCTGAAACTGGAATCGGTTATCTAATGAAGACAAGACTGTTCCTATCTCTGTCAAAGTTTCCAGACAGGCCAGATTCTGTGGCAGGATGTGCTTGATTGTCGGCTTGAGTGAAGGTGGTGGGTTGATTTGTTTTTAGCTAAGGAAGCTGCCAACACATTGCTGAGTCCAGGGTCCTGCTTATTGGCCTTCCGTTCCTAGTTTCCATGTTCTCTGCTACCTAAGGCGTTTTACAGGTGACTGGGGAGGAGCACTGACAGCATAAATGGAGAGAATAGCTGAATTCAGTCTCTGGTTTGGCCTGTTCTTACAACTGCTCTTGTGATTACTTCTGAGTTCTCAGCAGAATTACTGTGCAGGAACTGCAGATGGAGGAATTGAGTTAGGGAGCAGGCAAGGGCTTTCTGTCCCATCTGGGGGTGTTCTTAAAGTACACCTAGGCATTGCTTGCCTTTTCTCTGCTGCTGCTCTTCTATGAAGTGGTTTCTCACAGACTGCCTCCTGTTCTGAGCAGCTGGAGACATGTTTGAGAAGAACCCCAGCTTGCACTGACAATGTTGTCAAGAGGTAGCAGCTACAGTGGACTCAGCTGTGCTCGAGAGGCGTTGCTTTCTCCATCTGCTTGGGCAGGATGATCCCAGAGATGGCTGTGACTTGGCAAAGCAGCTGTGAGCTGGCCAATAAGAGGAATCTCTCTTAAGCATGGATCTGTGGTGTTGAGAGGGCTTAGCCATTCCATAATAAGGAGTGGAAGTGCCACACTTCCTTCTTATTGTGGAGAGTGTCATGCTATTTTGAGTCCTGCACAACTGAAAGAAGTGGACTGGAGATAATGTTCCACTTGCTGGTATGCAGTCTGGAAAAGGCTGTTTGTTGCTCACCCTGACTGCTTGTATGCAGAGGCCAAGGGAGGAACCTTTCTACATGCTGCTAGTGTTCTGCTTTTACCCATCTCAGCTTGCCCCAAGCTTAACTCTGCTTATTAAGATAGGAGCAGCAAGCTGACCTGCTGGTTTGCATCTGTTACCTTTTCTCACTTGTGTGATGTTTTACTGGACAGGTGTAATGGATGTACCTGTTCTT
>JBCJKH010060472.1:0-11605 GCA_039877255.1 Loriculus beryllinus | reverse complement strand
TTTCCTGTTAGAGTGGTGAGGCACTGGAATGGGTTGCCCAAGGAAGTTGTGAGTGCTCCATCCCTGGCAGTGTTTAACGCCAGGTTGGATGAAGCCTTGGGTGGCATGGTTTAGTGCGAGGTGTCCTTGCTTATGGAAGGGGGGTTGGAGCTAGATGATCTTAAGGTCCTTCCAACCCTAACTATTCTATGATTCTATGAGATGACTCCCCTCAACATACAGAGCACAAAGCATATCCCTGTGCGCTGAGACAGCCAGAGCACATGCTGCCTCCGAAGACTTCCAGCACAAAAAAAAAAAAAAAGAAAAGCAAAAAAAATCTCAGAAAAAAAAGCAAAGCTTTTGTGGACTCTCTGACTGCATAAGGAGACTGGGCACTTCTCAAATCAGGTATTTGCAAGCAATATAAAGGATTGCTTCTAAAAGCAACACCCAAGTTCAAGAAATCAAAATCAGGATTACAGCCTGTATTTGCCCAACTCCAGAAGCACCTGGAAGACAGTAAATGCTGAATCACTATCCAAAGGAAGAGGATCCCACAACTTGATGTGTTCCCTTTGCATTCAGTAAGGACTGCTAAGAACAAGCTCCACCAAAGGACCACTGGATGAGCACAAGAAAATACATAGATCTGGGTACCACTTCCTGTCCTCCACTAGCTACTGATGGCATCTCAACCTTAACTGCATGGTATGAAGGTTTCCTACTGACAAAGGTGTAACTATACAGTAAAAGTTTACTACAACTATTGCATTACATTGCAATTAAGTTTATTAATGGGCTTCTGTACAAAAAAAGCCAGGAAGTTTACTACTGCACCAGGGCTGTAGTAATTTAAAGTACTGAATCATCAAAGCAAATGATGGCAGAAATGGTGTGACAGAAACAGAAATCAGGAACAGAGACTCTCAAAACTAATGCAAAACAGAGGACCACCCTTTTGCTGCAAGTGTTGTGCAACTTCATCAAAATCCCATCTACCACCTGTTAAAGCTTCTCAGATTTGGCACATAAAATATTAGAAATACAATTGCAAGAAAGGGTGGGGGGAAAACTGAGCTGCTGCTACGCAAATTTTATAGCTCAGATTTGCTCCATTTGTTTATTCCTTGAAATACTTTATCAAGTATCAGACAACAGAATCCAACTCTGGGAGTCTTAACAACAAAGAGCTCATTTCATCAGACACTCCTCCTGGTACACGATCTGAAAAGCAGCAGGAAATGCCATCCTTTAAAGCCCTGCTGTAAACGCTGCTCTTGTTTTCTTTTAGGGAATATATGAACTGATTGCACACACCAAAAAAACCTATCCATCTTACCCATCACCAGAAAGCTGTAATGAGGAGATAAACCCTAATCACAAAGCCACAGCCTGTATTTAATAAGGGAATGAGATCCAGGAATACAACCAACTAAGCAAGACTTCTGACCTGCAGAATAGGCACCTATTCCTTGTCCTGATGTGAACTCCAGCATCCTGCCAACTTGGCTCTTTTCTGAAGCAAACAAAAATATACCCAAGATACACAATTGTGTCTGTTTTGTATCTATTTTTACCCACTAAAATGGTCAAATAGAAGTGATCTCCACTCTTCTGTAAACCAGATGGGTACATTAAACAAAGGCATTTGACTTTTCCTCAAGATAAACAACTTTGTAAGAAAAACAAACCTATTCTCTAAACAAATATATTTCACTTCATCTGAGTAAACATTTTAACAGCACACTAAACAGCAGCAACTAAAATGGGACCAAATAATCCATTTCCGATGATGCCATAAACATCAATACTTTTTCAAAACAAGGAATAAACTTCTCTTATCTCCCAGCCCCAAAACTAGGACCAGTTTGGCTGAACGCAGAGGGGAGGCGTGAGAATCTTCCCAGAGAAATCCTGTATTTCTGTTAGCAAGGTTGGGAAAAGAAGAGACATATGCAATGTACATCAAAACCATACAAGGCTTTGCAACAACACCACTTTCACAGTCTACCATGGTTAAAGGTTTGCAAAGAAGAGGGCCTATTGGATTGGAGTACTAACTTTGATGACAACTTTCAGAAATTCTCTGCTTTGTAATTGCATCTGGAGTTAATGACAGCTAGCACTCATCAAACTTTTGAGCCCCAGGTCCCTACCTGAGGTTACACTACAAGCACCAAAATCAATCCTGACTTCGAGACCATGATGGCAGGGCTGGCCAGACGAGTGCTGTTCTACTGACATTATCACGTATAGAAGTTAAGAACCTGAAAAGCAAACCAAAAAATCCTCAGTACTTTTAATGACTACCGCAGTATTGAGGCAGATGTGCCATGATAAAAAGCCCTCAGGAAAAGTTGCTCAGAGTGGGAACATAGTTTTGCCCCAGGGGAAAAAGCAACAACCATTTTCCTCTGCTAAGTTATCCTTACAGCATCTTCCTTAAGGGCATTCTCCAAAACAAAACAGACTTGTATTAATACACTCTTGTATTACTGATCTACAATAAAGGATTATGAATAGTTTCCCAAGAATATATAGGAAAAGGCAACACCAACACATCAAAGTGTTACTTAAGCCTTTTATTTCCTGAGTCCTCCAACTCAGCTAGTCACTCTGTGCATGCCATCAGCCAGGGTCACGTGTGAAGGCACAGCTCAGCTCCTGAAGCCTGTGGCTGAGCTCCCCTCTCTTCCTTCATCTCTCCCTCATTCAGAAAGAAACAAAACCAAACCAAACCCCAAATAATTTCACAGAAAGATTTAACTTGTCTAAGAGATGGGTTTAAGATAATATTGACTTCTTCAATATTCACCTTTGCTTAACATTCTTTCAAAAATCTCTAGTGAGGCTCACCACAAGATGAAGATAATATACTTTCAAAGAAAAGAAACTCTGATACCATAAACCAGGCCAAATGTCCCACTGAAGCAATTAAAATATGTGCTAAAATGTATTAACATACAAATACAAACATACAGGAAGCCTATTCAATTCTGAAGTCTGGCAGGCCACTGGATGACACAGGAGATTGATAATGTCTATCCTCCAGGACATTTTCCTTCAGCATGCCATTAATCCTAGAAGGTGTAAAAGGTATTATACTGACTCCCACATTTAGGCACTGATCCAACAAGCTTATATTTACCCACTGGAGGCAGGGCCATTGAGACAGACAAGAAATCCAGCTTAAGATGTACTGAATCTGAATTTTCAATGCAAGTTCAGAAACCCATACAAGTGACCAGTACCTTTCACTTTCGAAGTCTTTCTTCCATACACAAGGGGAAACACTGCACAGTTTTCCTCAAAGCCAAAAAAGGCTCCTTTCCCCCCAAGTTACTGACTGTGGGGGCTCATTCTTCATGAAAAATAACTAAGCACAATTGCTAACTTTTAAGTTACAATTTTAAAAATTGTAATGAAAAATTACAGTGTCTCATACAGAAACTGTGCAAAACCCCCCTATGGAAGGGTTTACACAAAATGGAAATGTTAACTCTGATCAGTAACCACCAGACACATCCCAGTTTCTGCCATGTTTCAAATCTGAACTGAATATAGTAGGCTATTCAAGAAGGAAAAACATATTATAAAGTTTTATAATCACTCAAATTTGAGATTTCAACAAAGAAAAATAGTAGACATAGAAAAGAACCCTACAAACTTTCTACCAAATAAGAAGACTTTTCTAGGTTAGACTGAAAAACAATCACTTAGCCACAAAGGAAATAAGCACCTAAATAGAGAGCAAGTTATTTACATTTATCAGTAAAACAAGCACAGGTGTGACACGTTCACAGCTGAAACAACCCAGCAGCCTTCTCCACTCAGTACACTCATTTATAGTGGGGAAGTTACTTCCTCAGTCGTGATGTCCATGGAATGACACCCTGCAGAGAAGCCACCAGACATCCACTGACACAGCTTTGCAGTGCCTGCCCATCTGAAGACAAGAACAAGCACAAACATTATTTGGACTTACCCAAGATGACAGCCTTGATCACTGGTTTTGCAGAAATGAGTCTAAAGTAAGCAGTACATTCTCCCCCAACATGTTCCTACTTCTTACAGGTACATTTGGAAACACAAATAATTGTCACTCATTCCTTCTGTCCTAACAAACCTTTCACAGTAGGTATTTCCAATATAACACTTACTTTCCATGTAACAAAGTAGTAATTTCTTCACCAACATAAATATAGCTTACTTCACAAGACAGGTGTGGAAGATAGTTAGTATCATTTCCCACTCTACATCCAAACTTTGAAAAGTCCTGTCTTTAAAAGAATGAAGTGTTTGAGTTTAAGCTTGGACTTCTAACCAAAAGGATAATCCACTTAACCTTTCTTAATCAGGGGGTTGCCCAAAATGAAGTTGCATTACAGTAAATATGACCAAATGATAATGGCCAAAATTTTCAAAGAACACCTTGGAAAATTGTAAATAAGTAAAAATAATAATTAAAAAAAAAAATAAATCCAACATTTGAGCCAGTAATACCCCCAAACCAGTAATCTGCCTGAACTGTTGCCCCAGCACCAAGCTGTCCTCCTTCACATCTCACTAATGGTTTAAAGTGTCACATAATTATAAATTATGTGACAGGAAGATCAAGAGAAATGAGAACACCTAAGCCATGACTGTCATACAAGCCTGAAGTCATAATCAATCTATCAAGTTTTGAGGTCAATTCCCAAAACATGTAAAGTAGCCACAATTAGTGACTTAAGGATGATGATTCTTCCTTCCCTCCCTCCCTCAGCAAAAGCCTTAATTCACAGTGACTTCTTGCGTCCTGCCCTCCTACTGGCGCTCCACCCTAAACTTGTGCTCCTGGCTCTGACCACAGACAGGGACTGTGATTCACTAAGGAAAAATATCAGCCCTGCAGCCAAAAAGGATGGCGAGATCAAACTACCCAGAGGACACACTTCCTTCCAGACCTGCACCATGTCAGGTGTGTAAGGGATGGAGCTGCTGCTCCTGTCCCTTGCAGAAGACTGCAGCACCTTCCACTGGGGCCACATCCACTCAAGAGACATGAAAAGACATTTCTCTCACTAGAAATCTTTTTCTTTTTTTTTTTTTTAAGTTCAATCAACATGCACTCCTCATATTAAAAGTAAATAAATAAATAAATAAATAAATAAATAAATAAAACCTAGAACAAAAGAGAAAGAGAGGCATGTTATTCACTTCCTAGGGGTTAGGTCTGGATTTGTTCTGTGCAAACACATTGACACTGCTAAATACACATAAGCACACACAAACAGCCAAGGACCTACCAATTTTCTTTCAGATATTATCTAAAGTCTAATATGATTATTTTGTTTTTCCCAAGCTGAAACCTAAGATTCAGCTAAAAACACCATAGCAGAAGCCAAACATGGTACAACCAAGATAATCAACAGCATAACTCTTAATAAGGGGCTCCAAACTTTTCTTTCAACAGTTTGCGGCACTTGAGGAAACAAGAGCACTGAAAGGTTCCAAGGTTTCTCAGGCTACTCATGGGACCAGCACACTAATTTCTCCATGTGACACAGAAAAGTCCAGCTCCCTTCTCTCCTGCAAAGTAGTCATCTCCTGCCTCCACAGAATCATGGAAAATCTGTGAAGCATTTATGATACAAGCCCATCCCGCTTGGCTTCAAAAATAAGTTGGGCCTGGCCATACTTTCAAACAAGATTTCCTTTTACCAGGCAGCAGGCTGTACTATAGCTCCAAAACCCAAAGAGAGCGAAAGAGGTTCACAGCCTTCAGCATCACCCACACAGAGGGCTCACCAAATGAAAATACATATAAAGGTGAAAATCTGGTTGGAGCAAAATAGCTTACTCAAACTGCTAACACAAACATATAATTAGGGAAAAGACCAACAAAAAAAGGAACATTTCAGTGAGGTGTCACCAGAAGGTAAAAAAAAAAAAAAAAGCTGAGGCTCAGAAGCAGCCAAGATTTCTGTAATGGTAAGGATTTCATAGCTCTCCTTTGGTTGGAGTCTCACTAAGCATACTTAAAAAGCCACGAGCAGACATTGTACAATGTAGGGTCTCTATAGCCAATTTCAATAGTTATGTGTTTTGCAGCTTTAAGAGAACTCTTGTGTCATTTTACAATATCGATGGTGCCAGCAGGGCTGCTAGGCTCCAGCCCAGCGACAATGACTCTGCTTCAGTCACACAAACGTACCTTATAAAAGGCACATGCGAAGTATGTGTAACAGGCAGTCACGATGACGTGCTATTGATGAACTGAATGTGATTTCCCTACTTACAGAAACAAACCTGCAAAAACATCCTTCCGACTCGGTAAGGCATACCTGGGACCCCCCCAAAACATTCCCTAGTCAAAACATAATGTTCTCTAATGAACCTAAAAATAACGGCTGACAAAACCATCAGCTTTTTAAGAAAACTAAGTATGAGAAGGAGTCACAGCTCAGAAACTTCAGAAAACGCAGCCAATATTAACGCAGCCAGAAGAGGCACTGCTCCTGCCTGGCACAGCTTTGGCATTCAGAAGCCGTCCAGAAATATAACCTTTATGCCATCACCAGTGGGATCATAGTTTTACCCCACCGGTCTCATGCAATTTGGCCAAGCCAAACAGCTGACACCAACATCGCAAGCTGGAACATCAGACCCATACTTGCGCTATCAGTAAGACATTTCTAAACTAAAACTGGGAGACTTCCAAGACCATGTATATCGATGCAGAAATTTATTAGCATCACCAGATTTTCACTTTCAGAGCAGAAACTTAGCAGTGCCAAGGTCATTTGGTTGCAGGAGATGATGAACCATCTGCTGCATGGCAGGAGCATTGCCAGTGGTCCTGCAGCGATCTGCCAAATATCACAGCACAGCAGCACCACAGAATAGTCTGCTGCAAG
The DNA here is from genome assembly GCA_039877255.1 of Loriculus beryllinus. NCBI lineage: Eukaryota > Metazoa > Chordata > Aves > Psittaciformes > Psittacidae > Loriculus > Loriculus beryllinus. The sequence continues at coordinate 4,724 of JBCJKH010060472.1, read as the reverse complement.
CTGCATACCCAAAATCAGAGCTTCCAGGTTCAGCAGATACCTCCTCAGACAGGTCCCTGAAGCAAAGCTCAAAGCCTCAGAATTAGTTTTTGTCCCACCTCCTTCCCATAGAGGGAGGTTCAACGCTTGCTCCTTCAGGACTCATGCTGGGAGCCCTGCCCTCAAAACAGGGTACCCAAGCAAATATGGCAACAGTGGAAAGCAGAAATGAAGGAAACCATTTTGAACTTGGAGGTACCAGCAGTACTGCTAAAAATAAAAGTATGCTGGACAGAATATCTGCTGTGTCTCCAAGGAGGCTACCCACAGCTCCAATAAACCTCTATGCAATTTTAGAGAAAATTGTATAGAGGACCTCTATGATAATGATGATTTTATAACCCTCTCCTTCAACATCATCTACCCAGACTTTCTATATGGAAGGCAGGAGACAGAACTGACCTCATCCTTCTCTTCCAGTTATGGAAATTACAGGGGGAAAGGGAAACCCTTTGTCTTTAGAGTTTGGCAGCAGCTAACCACCATCAACCCCTACAGCCACCACTACGCTTGCTGTGCTGCAAACTCCGCAGGAGCAGAGAGCACTGTTCAGACAAGATGACCTTCAAAAGTCCCTCCCAGCCCCAAGCACTCTCTTATGGCAGCTGGGCCAGCAATTGCCACACTTCTCCTGTGAGAAGGACAGTGACCACGGTTCAGTGCAACACACTGTACGTCTTGGGCAAAGTGACTCCCTGCACAACAGGAGGAAGATAAACTTCTACATCCACTTCCCCAGCTGCCCCAGTAAGCGCTGCTTGGGAACTTCAGATGCTGAAGAAGCAATCTGAGCTTCCCTCTCCTGCCTTCTTTGTGCAAGATTTCCCTGTGCTCCTTCTCATCTTGAAACGACTCTCCTCCTTCCCTTATGGCATACATCCCCTTTTAGCAGGGATGCATTCCCACTGGAAAAAAGCCTGACCTCAGCTACCACAAGAGGCTGCTCCCTTGAAAGCACCCTAGCTGCTGGTAAAACATATGGGAATGATTTTTTTCATGCTGTTTTGAGCAACACAGCCAAACAGCTCTATTGCACACACCCATATGTTTAATTCTGAGTATGGATCTCTGGGATTTCTACAGGTTTAAACACCTTATATATGAAGACATGACTATGTAAATATACTGAAAAAGTTACAATTCTACCACTGACCTTCCTTCCTTCAAACACCAAAAGGTAACACAAATCAATCAACAGCCTGAATTAGTTTTTAAGCTCTGGAAAACACTTCTCCTCTGTATTTAGAATGCAATTGTACAATTACTTTAATAACTTCCAGCAATAAAAGCATTTTGGGGAGTAAGTTCCAGGGCTGACTCTTCCAGCCTAATTCTTTACTCAGAGCCTTCCTTTTTTTGGCTGATTTAGAAAACTGGGACGTGGATGGAAGTCAAGTCTTCTCTGGAGACAGGCAATTGGAATCCTATAAGAATAAAAGCTAAGAATACAAAAAATAGTAAGAAGGAGAAACTGGGCAGCAAGATGGAGAAATCATAATGCTGTTAAGTGACAGACAACAGCAGCATCAGCTGACCAGTGGGATCCTGGTGTTATCCCATACCTCACCTAATGCAGCAAGTCCCAACAGGAGTACACCTGTGACTGCACTCTGGCAGTATCCAAGCCAGCTGCCTCATTTTGTTCCAGTGGGTATCACCCTACAGTGAGAGCAGGCCACAGTCAACATCTAGTTATGGAAAAGTTTGGAAGAAATAGTAATACAGGGGGTTTCTTTCTAATACCTTTCAGTTGCACGCTATTTTTCTGCAACAGCCAGATTGAAGACACTCCTGCCTCCAGTGCAGCAAGTTCTTGGCAATGCCAAGGAGCAACCTATACTTTTCTCACCCACCAGACTTCCTCCCAAAACATGATAGAATGGTTTGTGTTGGAAGGTAGCCTGACCATCTTCTAATTTCAACTCCCTTGCCATGGGCAATGACACTTTCCACAAGACCAGGTTGCTCAAAGCCCCATCTAACCTGGCCTTCAACACTGCAAGGGATAGAGCATCCACAGCTCCCCTGGGCAGCCTGTTCCAGTGTCTCAATACCCTCACAGTAAAGAATTTCTTCCTTACACCTCATTTCTATCAGCAGACTCACATCGCTGACAAATGAAAGTAGAGCAGACCAGGCTTTTTACCTGTGCCTTGCATACAGCTTCCTCTTTCTTCCACACACTACAACTTACTTTAACAAGAACAGTAATTGTCTCAGATAAGTCAGCAAATATTTTTGTACAGAGCAGCTGCAGGATGTCTGCCTCACACAAATTAAATTACCCAGCTAGTAGCTCAATCCTGTGCCTTCAACAGACATTTTTTTGTGGTAGCTGGGCCAGGCCAAGTGCATTTCTGCAATTGTGCCGCATACTCCCTATATGCCATTTATGTATGTTTCAGTGTGAGGAAGGGAAAATGTTTATACTTACGGGTGGGACTTTGAATGCAGATTAAAGTCAAGGTGCTATATTTACTGATCTTTTAAAGTAATATCAACATGTTGAAAGGGAGTAAGAGTTCTTAAGATCAAAGTCTGCATGCAGCAACCACAAATTAACATAAATACATGCAGAAATACCAACAGAAACTGGCAAAATTTACTTGCCTTCTCCCCGGGGCAGGTAATTTTGGCTAATAGGGGAGTCAGAACCATTAAAACTCTTCTTCACCTTTATGTAGGGCACGCTACACTACTGTGTGTCAGAGTGAATGACTCTTCAGATTAATTTTGCAAAGCTAGGCTACTACTACCATATTGCTCATGGCTTGTATGCTTTTGAAAGGCAAGGGCTACTTCCTCTCCAGGGTGGGGGAAGGATAAAAAAAGAAAGCAATATTACTACTTAAGTCAGACTTTTTCAAAGCTAATCCTACATTTCTTCCTTCTTATTGCGCTTGACAGAACTTTTGTTGCCTGACAAATGAAAAGCTAACAAGCAGTAAGGTGTATGACCTTCTTTTATTTGACTAATTACTATTCCAGTGAACAGATCACCTATTTTTCTTGTGGGAGCATCAACACCAGCACCAAGAACACAAGGGAAGTTATTTCATGAGGGCAAAGGACAGGTTTGCAGCTTAATCACAGCCTTGTAAAGCAGATGCCTGACCTGCATTTACAATCCTGACAGTGCAACCGCTTCTGTGAAAGCTGCGATTAAAGCAGTCGTGCAGTCAGTCACCAAGAAGTCGCAACCCAGATACAATGCAAGCTTTGCCAGCAGCCTGCAAATACAACACACACACACAGAAGCCACTGTGTTAACAGCAGACACCTTATGTCCGAAACGCTGGGTCCACACCAGGTGGGCTGAACCATTTGGTAAAATACCACTGTATAAAATTCAGCTAATTTAGACAAGAATAGGAGTCAAGTTTCGACTTTCAGTGTATACCCTAAGTAGCTAAGGGTCTTTGATTCGGTTTGCGCACCCAACATGAGGAGACTGTCAAGATCCACGAGATAATAATGGTAAAGTTCGAACTGCTTTCAAGACTTAAACTTTACTGCTTTACATTTTGTATCGAAAAACTTGGTCTATACTTTAACAACATACATTTAAGAAACAGACCTTAAAAAGTAACTCTACTCCCACCATTTGGAGCCTCCCTTGCCCATGCGAGGCAGGAAAAGTAACTTCGCCAGGTTTCATGCAGAGAATACCTCGAGGAGTGAGCCCCCCACTCCCGCCGATACCCGGTTTCAGGGCCGGCGCGGGCAGAGGGGCATGGACCCGCGGCAGCGCCGGTGCCGGAGCCTACGGCAGGGCGCTCCCCACGGGGACCAAGAGCAGCAGGGGGTGCCGCCGGGGGGCGCGGAGCAGCGATCTAATAAGCCTCAATTAGCTCCGAGCGCCTTCCCCACAGAAAGCCGGCGGCCTCGAGTTCCACCCCCAGTAACGGCCCGAAAGGCTGGTACTTTGGCGGTGGGAGCCCTCCCTCTCTCTCCCGCTCACGAAGTGCCGATGCCCGAAGGTCTGCTCTTGAAAAACCGCTGCAAGCCGAGGGGCTCGCTCGGCGGAGCACACGGCACTCTTCGGGAGCCTCTTGCCGCTTTGCTGCCGGCTCCTGCCCCACAAAGCAACTCCACAAAGCTGAAGGAGAAGGAAGGAGGAGAGGAGAGGAGAGGAGAGGAGCGGAGAGGAAAGGAAAACCGCACGGGCCCGCGCTCACCTCCGCCAAGAAGTTGTCCATGGTGGCCCCTCGGCCCGCCCGAGGGTGCGCAGCGCCGGGCCCCAGCCGTGCACCATGTGCCGCTGCCTCCCGGCCCGGCTCGGCTTGACCCCACCGAGCCCCCTCAGCCACCGCGCTGCTCCATCGCGTCCCAGCGCCGGCACCGGCCCGTAGCCTTTGTCCGCACGCTCCCTCAGAGCCGGTCCCGGCAGCGCATAGCCACCGCTGGGAGCCGGGGGAGGGAGCAAGAAGAAGAAGGAGGAGGAGGAGGAGGAGAAAGAAGAAGGCTCCCGCCGCCGCCGCACGCTCCTGCCCGGGGCCGCCCCGTCCCGTCCTGGCGGGGCAGGGGCAGAGGCGGAGCCGAGGCCGCGCCGCTCCCTGTGCCGCGCTCAGCCGCGCCCCCGCCCCTGCCGGGTGGTGGGAAACGCCCCCGGGCCCTCCCCCCCCGGGGCCGCCCCGTCCCGTCCTGGCGGGGCAGGGGCAGAGGCGGAGCCGAGGCCGAGGTCG
>JBCJKH010060470.1:0-18556 GCA_039877255.1 Loriculus beryllinus | reverse complement strand
TAACCCTAAGCCCTAACCCTAACCCTAAGCACTAACCGTAACCCTAAGCCTAACCGTAACCCTAAACCTTAAACTCTTAGGTAGTAGAATAGGGCTGTACAAATGGATGGATGGTGCATATGGGTCAAGAAAAGACATGGAAATTATGAGACATAAACATCTTTGGTGTATTATACCACCGTAAAACAGTGTCTTTGGAAGAAGCTGTTTGTTCATACTGTTCCTGAACATCCTCTTCCTTCAATCGTATAAATCTTGCCAAATCTCTCAAATTTGTATTCTGTACTTTTAGATGTTGGGAAACTGGATACAGAGCATGCCACTTCACAGAGCTGGTATCACCTTCAGATAGGCGTAATCCAAAGATAACACCGCCTTAACAGAGTTTTGGAACAGGATCTGTTGACGCTTTCTTTAGCAAAGATTATTGGAATTATGATTGGATTATTGTCCTTTTCAGATCATTATGAGATCAGTTTCTAACAATTTTACTTTCCAGTTGCTGTACTTCTCCCGCAGTGTTGTGTTATGGCACAACATGCTTGTGTTATGCGCATATGTTGTGTTATGGAAACAAATACCTGCCTTGATTAAAGGAAATAACCCATTAAGGATTAATAGCAAGTGGCCTTCAGGATTTATTAACATATATAGAACAGCATAATGTGTTTGGTGGTATTAGTGCTCGAGTAAGAGGTTTTCTCCTTTTCTCTCAAATACCTGACCGGAGTGGATACAACTGAATTGCTTATTTATCCCCTCAGCTCAGGGAGATAAATAAGATTTAATTGTGTGACTATCCTGTCTGGAAACTCCTAAAAAGTCAGCAGATGCTGTTGTTAACTATGTCTTCATGCATACTCTTGGGTAGTGAGCACAACTGGGAAGCTGGTGAAATGCTGGCACAGGTTGCCCAGAGAAGCTGTGGCTGCCCCATCTGTGGCAAGATCAGCTTGGATGGGGCTTGGAGCAACCTAGTCTAATGAAAGTTGTCCCTGCCTGTGACAGGGGGCTGGCACTGGATTAGCTTTAAGGTTTCCTTTCAAACCAAACCACTCTGGGATTCTTTAACTTTGATTATATTATTTTTTTATCTTCTCCCATTACTGGTGTGCCACCTGCAGATTTCATCACTGTGTGGCTGGCTCGCAAAAGTAGGGCTGAAAATGAATCCTGAGAAACACAGTCACGCTGTTTATATTCTTAATGATAATTTCCCATTTATCATGTATTTTTAAGCTCATTTTCAGCCCAGCTGATGTATGCCAGGGTGATTTGTTATTATTCCATTTCAACGTGTTGGGAGACATGAAGGCCAGAGCCTCTTTGCAGAGTCACGACTGTGTTATCACTTTCAGGAGCTTCTGTAAACTCAGCAGAAAATACTGTTTAACAAGACATTTTCCAGGAGAAGTCGCTCATTTGCCAGTAATAAGACTAGTTGCTTCAGCTATTGATTGAGTTTCTATCCCTCATTTTGTACTTCTATCTAGGACTGGTGGGAGGCTGATAGGTCTGTTGCTATCAAGGTTATGACATTCGTGCTCTTTGAAGGCTGGTACCCAGCACAAGCTGTCTCTTTGCCCTCTGGAACCTCCCAACAATTGCTAAAAATCAAGATGAACTGCTCAGGTAGACCCTTTGTTGGCTCACTTAACAATGCTCACAGTATTTACAGCCTTTCAATAGCAGCCTTCCAGTACCTGAAGGGGGCCTACAAGGATGCTGGAGAGAGACTCTCCATCAGGGACTGTAGCAGTAGGACAACGGGTGGGTTTAAACTTAAAGTTTCAGGAAGGGAAGTTTGGGTTAGATATCAGGAAGAAGCTCTTCCCTGTGAGGGTAGTGAGGTGCTGGCACAGGTTGGCCAGAGAAGCTGTGGCTGCCCCATCCCTGACAGGGCTTGGAGCATCCTGGTCTAGTGGAAGGTGTCCTTATCTGTGGCAGGGGTTTGAACTGGATGAGCTTTAAGGTCCTTTCCAACCCAAACCACTTTGTGATTTTATGATTCTACTCAATGCAAGGTATCTTATCTGTTGGTTTGGAAAATGCTTAATTCAGAGGCTGCTGTTCAACACCATTTGGAGAGTTTTTGTTGAATGAGAATTCTTGTTTAGCATCTGTTATGATTCTTTGACCATGTTTCCTCTTCTCTCCTCCATTATGCATAAGAAACGATTGTTATTGACAGCTTCAAGATTTTTTTTAACCAGTATTTTAATCTTGTAGGCATTTGCATTTTGTAAATCATATAAGGAAAACCCAGGTGGTTTATTGGCATTTAGTAAAAGTAAGTTAAAATCCAGCTTTCAATGAATAGAAAATTTGAGTATTTTTAAGCAAAATGCATGGAAGAGCACTAATAAAATTTTCTAATAATATGCTGCCTTTTCCAGCTAAAAAACATAACAAAGTGGTATGTGATTAAAAAGCAAAAGTAACGGGTGAGTCCAAGAGGGGCACTTTGTTCAGTGACTGCAGAGCAAGCTGTTAGCACACATATTTTTCATAGGCAGACAATGGCTTATTAGTGAACGGATTTCCCCGAGCTTTCTCTATAGTAAATGTTGCCCAGACAATAACTGTATGCACTGAGTTCATTCATAATGTCTCCGACACCTGTTTCCTCCTGTTTTCCCAACAGTTTTATTTGGGAAGTGGTGGGAACTGGAATGATGTCTCATTAGAGTGCAGGGTATGCTGGGGACACACGTGTTTCTCTGTCATTGAAGATTCACTGGTGAATAGCAAGAGTATTGTTGAGCACTTTAGCAGAGATGTTTAGATGCCCATTAGAGCCGTAAATCACGTCTGTTTCCAAGGTTCAGCTTGGTATCGTCTTTGTCATAGTGTACATGTTGTCAAAGTTCATAATAAAGCTTTCTAGAGACCTCTAATGCTCAATGGTTAAAGAATTCAAATACAAGCAAATATCCTATCCTTGTTCTCTTTTGAAACCGGGCATTGTATGGGAAAGGCATCTCCAGATGTGTCAGCAAAGCTGGGGCACAGGAATTGGGGAAGAACTCCCGCTGTGATGCTGCCAAGGGGCAAGAGGTCACACACGGATTTTACTTCAATCCCAACCTTATCTTTTCCACTCCGTTGAGGGAGCCTAAAAGAGAGATAGGAGGATTAAAGGCAGCTCCAAAGTCTTACTTTTTAATGGAAGGAATAAATTCCAGTTACACCTGGCAACGGTATCAGAACTCAGTGAATCTTCAACCTAAACCAAAGCTGGCTTAGGAAAATCCGTTAAATAAAAGCATCTAAAAGTGACACAGATTTTAATTAATGATACTAATTAATTAAAGCAATTGGGAGGCACAGAATTTAGTTTTTAACCTCAGGAGCTTTGCTTCATTAATATTTCAGACTGATTAGGTGTGTGTCTGTGTTGGACCATGAGGGTCAAAATACTCCAAATCTGAGCCACTCTTCAGTTAAGGTACAAACAGATGGCAAACCGCATTCAAAGAGACAAGACTGGTTGGCTGTATAGAGAATTAAAGCCTATGTCCCTCCATCCGTATCTGGTGTTTTTGTAGCTGGGCCCCTCTTTGAGGTACAGATTTGGATCTACCCTCTGTCCTGAGCACTAAAGCAGCATGAAAAGGTCCCAAAGATGGAGTTTTCCCCTGCAATGGTAGACGAGAACTTGCCATTTCCTGAGGCATCTCCTTTGCTTCTCCGTGGCTTTGGTGCCAGGTTGAGGGTTGAATGGAAACATTTGGCTGCTCTGACTAGCAGAACAGAACAACCTTTTAAGAGGCTTAGGAGATGTCTGAGGCTACCCTGACTTGTGCTGTGGGTTGTCTCAGCCCTTTGTAAGAGCGCTAATCCTGAAAGTGTAAAGCTCCTGAGTCTCCCTTGGGTTTTTGTCTGAAGCTGGTGTGGCTTTTTGAAGCAGAGCACAATCTTGGCGTTATGATGTTTAGCCAGATGCCAGCATGAGACTGGGAAAGGCCTTGCCACGTTTCCACTGTCTCAGCAGCAGGGAAGGGACAAATTGAAGCTCGGTGAGGAGCATGCACTACTCTGAGGTGCTGGTAAGATGCTTTTACAAAATTCTTTTGGCCTCACACCCAGGCTTCTCCCTCCAAGTACATTCATTCATTCATTCATTCATTCATTCATAGGTCTGTCAGTGGGTTATTGTGTCTGCCTGTGACCCTCCCCAAGACCATACATCTTATATTCAAGCCCTTCAAATGTGTTCTGATCTTCTCCTCTTTTTGAATGGTGGGGGAATGACCTTTCAGCAGGGTACTTGCTGATGTAGAGGGCTGACTGGGAAGATTTGGCTGTGCAAGGGTTTTGGTCCACGTTGGCCTGAAGTGAAAGAACAGGAGTTCTTTATTCTCAGGAAGGGGTTCAAATTTTACTTCTGTGGTTCCAATGGAACCTGTATGAGTGAAGTCTTTAAATGCTTTCAACATTTAGCTCTTTATCTACTTATAGCTATTCAAGCTACCAAAATTTGTTGGGGAATCCTTTTTACAGTGAAGGAAAAGTATTACTGTTTGTTTCAGCAATTACTCGTTTTTCCTTATCACTTAAAAATAGTCAGAAATTAGAACAATTGAAGACTTCAAGCATAAAAAAAATTGTAGAAGTGTGACTGTTCAGGAAAAGACTTCAGTAAGCAGATGGACTTTTTTTTTTCCTTTGGGGATGTGTATATGCAGAGTTTTAGACGCATATTTACTGATTTGTTGTCATATTTCTTCAGCAACATACTGAATGGGTACGTGAAACAGCCTAGCCACCAAAGCTAAGAAAGTGGGGAGTTTGGGTAGAATTTGGTTCTGTTATTATTATTTTTTAAACGTCTTAGCTGTACTGTGATTAAAAATCATACAATCCCAGACTGGTTTGGGTTGGTAAGGATGTTAAAGCTCAGACAGTTCCAAGCCCCTGACACGGGCAGGGACACCTTCCACTAGACCAGGTTGCTCAGGGCTCTGTCCAGCCTGACCTTGAACCTGTTCCGGTGCCTCTCCACTTGCACAGCTAAGAATTTATTCCTTATGTCTAACCTAAGCCTCCCCTGTTCCAGTTTAAAACCATCACCCGTTGTCCAATCACTACAATCCCTGCTGAAAAATCCCTCTCTGGCACCCTATAGGCCCCCTTCAGATACTGGAAGGCTGCTATGAGGTCTCCACGCAGCCTTCTCTTCTCCAGGCTGAACAGCCCCAACTTTCTTAGCCTATCTTTGTATGGGAGATGCTCCAGTCCCCTGATCATCCTCGTGGCCCTACTCTGGACTGGTTCAAACAGCTCCATGTCCTTCTTATGTTGAGGACCCCAGAACTACAGAGTTAGGGGGGCAGGATCACCTCCCTTGACCTGCTGGTCATGCTTCATGTGTTGTATTTACTCCTTTTCATCCCCCAGGCCAGCTGTGGACCTTAAGAAGGGCTCTTTCCAAGTACAGCATCATAGATTAAAGTTTTGGAAGCATAAACCTCATCCTGAAAAAGCCTCAAGCACTTTAGCAAAGAAGCAGCCACTTTAAGAATGAAACCTCCCATCTTCAGCGGCAGACAGAGTGCTGGGTGCTTTTCTGCAAGGAAAGCCAGGAATATCCAAGTGATTAGCACTTGGAAAATGATAGCAAGCAGACAAGACCTGCTCCTGGGCTCCCAGCTGTGGGTTATGGCTCTGGTGATTTCTCACATTTCCTCCCATAGCCAGCAAAGTTATATTTAAGTGACTTGCAATTTATGTTTGCAGAGAGGGTGGGAAAAGGGAATTGCCTCAAAAGCAGGTTTTTTTCCCCCCACAGTTGTGTATCGTTCATTTGAGGTTGGAAAACCAAAGAAACCACCCCCAAAACCAGGCTTGGAGAGTGCTGGATGGGGCTGCTGCTGTGCTGTGAGCTGCTGAAGCATGGGGGTCTCCATGTTGCCTTCATGACACCTCTTTATTGGGTGTAGCACCTTCTCCTGAACAGAAGGGTGAGGAGCAACCAACACCAACAGTGTGGTGTGAGGCTTATTTCCCAGTAGGGATTTCACAGGACCTTGGCCAAGATCAAATGTGGATCTTCCCAAGGTTGAGCATCTTGAGTGCTATGAAGGGCAAGGTGCCTCAGGGGAACAGACAAAGGATTTGGGGACAATGCAGGAGAGAAGCTGTGCAATATTCTGGCATTTACATAGAGCTTCATGTCTTAAATACAAACCATGTGGCAAACTGATATTTATTGCCATGAAATACAGCTATTCTGTATTCTGTATACTGTTGGCAACCTCTTGAAATGCAGTTTGAAGTTATGCTTCCAAGTTAAAAATTAGAGCTGGATTTTGCTGATGCTTTTGGCTTTCATGTGCAGAGACATAACTGGCTTCCTTAGTTTACTTGCAAATGTGAACCTGAGTTCACATGGAATCATGGAATGGTTTAGGTTGGAAGGCACCTGAAAACTCATCTAGTTCCACATGTTAATGTATGGACTGGGCTTACTGACAGACAACAATCTGAATAACTGGATGGCAGTGTGCCTGGAGCTGATCTGTGACCTTCCACGTGCCGAATAATTTGGAAGGCAATATATTCTCCTCTGATTTTCCCCTTTCTCTTTTCTTAAGGGGACGTCTGGTCCTTTCTCAACCAGCAGCCTTCAGTACAAAGGAAAGCCTTAGCTGGAAGCAGCCTCCATAGCACTAAATGCTGATGAAATAGCTTTAGAACCAGCAGGTTGTCAGACTGTAATTTACTGGTTTGCTCTAAGATGTGCCCAGTACCTGCCCACATTTTCCTGAAGCATGGCTTGCCTGGAAACCTCTTCAGTCCTAGTTTCAAATACAGCTTTTTGGTTGGTGAGGTATTGCCTTTCGCCATCACTGTGCTCCCATTCCCTACATCCCCCTCTTTTGAAGTCTTTTTATTCTGTTTTTTCTTTGTTTGGGGTTGATTTGGTTTGGTTTTGTTGGGCTTTGGGGAGGGATTGGGTGGGTGGATTTGTGGGGGGAGGATTTTGGGGGTCATTTTGCTGGAGGATTTTTGGGGGGAAGGAGTTGGGGTACTTTTGGAGGGTGCTTTGGGGGTCTTTTGGGGGGGTGGAGAGAGATTTGGGGATTTGTTTAGGGTTTTTTCTCTGTTTTTTTCGGGGGGGATGTTGGGTTGGGGATTTTTATTTTGGATTTGGGTTTTTTTGGGTGGGTTGGTTTTGGTTGGTTGGAGGTTTTTATTTTGTCTGTTTTGGGGTTCTTATTTTATTTGCTTTTTGTGGTGTTTGGGAGTTTTTTGGTGGGGTTTTTGTTTCCTTTTTTTTTTTTTTTTTTTTTTTGGTTGGTTGTGTTATTATTAATTATTACTACGACTATTATTAATTCTTACTATTACGACTGCTGGTATTATTATTACTATTTTCTTGTTGTGTTTGGGGTTTCGTTTCCAGTGGGTTCCTAAGGGAGGCGTTGTTTCTGCTGCCCCCCCATGTGCTCGCTCGCTGCAGCCGGCCAAGGGCCCCGCTCCTCGAAGGGGTTAACGGCGATGCTGGGCCGGGAGCCGGCGCTGCGGCGGGCGAGGGCGGGCACTGCGGGCCGGGACCCGCTGCTCTCCCGGGCCCTTCTCCGCCCGGATGCTCCGACCCGCAGCGCAGCGGCCGCTCCGAGCCCGGGCCGCCCTGCCGGGGCTGCTGGCGGCAGGTGCCCGGCGGGACCATGAGCGCGATGCTGTGGCGCTGGGACCAGAACAACACCACCATGAAGCTGGTAAGGGACTGGGAGCGAGACTCGGGACAGCCCGGGCGTGCTCGGTGATGGCTGATAACGGCGCTTTGTGTCCGCCGCGGCTTCCTCGTGGGCAAACGGGAGTTTTGGGGCCGGATGGGATCAATAAATACTGATAACTGGTGACCTAGGTGGGTTGGGAGGGATGATGCTGAACCGCTGTTTTCTCCCGTTGGAATGCAGACTTCTAATAGGCTTGCGGCTGGATCTTGTTACGTATTCATTCATCTTTTGGACTGCTTTAGGTTGTTTCGCGTGTTGTTTGATCCGTGGAGTTAGCCTATGCCTCAGTTCTTACTTTTAAATGAGATTCTGTGTATAGCGCTCCCCTCACCTCTCTGTATTTATTGTCTCTCCCTTTTTGGAATCAGTTTTCTCTCAATTTTGCTGGAATAATTTTGCCAGCTGGGAACGCTCTGGGGGTTTGTTTCCTCAGGAGTTTGTTTTTAAATTTCCTCCTCTCTCCCTTTTATGTTTCCCCTTCCCAGGAAGGCAGAAAACCCCACCGTTTTACCTGTAAGCAGAAAGTGTATGGCTGCTTCATTCTTCCAGCATCAGCGAGATCAGGAAACCCATGTACCTGCCTGTATGTTTGAATTACTGTCTGTACCAAGGTTTAAACTCTGGTCAAAACTTAGACTTTTCCCATGAACAGCTATTTTCGTTAAGCTGTTTGATATAAAGGGTATCAAGACAGTGGCTGTCTGAGACGGCTTTAGATTTGTTTTCTCTCCTCTGGCAGATGATTTAAACAAAGAAGATGCCATTTCTATGCGGTTTTTACAGGAAAGGTTTCTTGCACTCACAAATTTAGAATCAAACCCCAAGGACTTGCTCCAAGGTCTAATCCTTTCTATGTGAGAACTCCGCTGAAATCCATGTGAGAGTCAAAGATACTCAGCACCTCTTCATATCAGGCTGTGTGCTTGCTGAGATTTACAGTGATTCTAGTAATGTAACAGTCTGTGTTTTCACATGCTTTCCTCGCAAGGAATGAGGTGATAAGCAGGTGTTATTGAAGGAGTATTCTCTTCCAGATGGAAAAGCAGCTCTTCGCTAGCTGGGATCTGCTAGTTTGGGATCTTTCATGCATGAGTAGCCACTGGAATAATGACTTTGTGAGCTGGCAGTGGGAATGTGCGGCTTCACGGGGTAGGGGGGGAGGGCGGGATTGCCCAAGCTTGCTTCCAGCTGAAGCCGAGTATTTGGGAAAGGGAGGTTGGAGCGAGCCTCCTCTGTCCCTTTTCATATGCAAAGATCTCTTTAGGAAGCAGAAGGAGCTTTGTGCACAGGTGTATTAAATACTTTGCATTCACGTTGGCTTTTAAACCAGCTGCGAATGGACTTTACAAACAATAAGCACCTGTAAGAACTTATTTAATCAAGCAGAGGGAAGGAGATGGGAGATGAGAACTGAAACTGCTGTTGGTGTTCAAGGCACGACAAAATCTGCCCCAGTAATGCTCAGGCTGCTAGAGGAGTGCTGGATTTACCAGCTCCTTTGGCAGGAAGCTCTTCTATAGGCCTTGGCTGGTCCGTAGTGACAAAGTGGATTAATGACAGAGAGATTCTTCGCAATAATAATAACAGATAATAAAAATACTCAGCTAAGTGGGTAGAAGAGTAAATAAACCTTATGATACCCAATGAAAATCATAGAATCACAGACTGGTTTGGGTTGGAAAGAATCTTAAAGCTCATCCAGTTCCAGCCCCCACTTGAAAATGTCTTAGACATCTGAAAATAAAAAACCCCAGCAATCCACAAACCTGTTTTTAATTGGCACCAACTAAAAAAGGAACAGAAAACCAGAATAAATTTTTAAGTATAAAATAAATAACCTGTGTCTTGCAAGGAATAAGTTGGAATGAGACATCCTCAGGTGTTTGTCACGGTACTTAGCTGCAAATGAAGAGTCTGCCTTTTCCAGCAACCAGTGGAGCTGTACTTGTCTGTTCTTTCTCTGGCCATGAAGTTGAACTGTTGTACTGCTGAATACAGAAGTTTTTATATTTGTCTCTGTTTCTTTGGCATAATTTTTGGAAGGATTTCCAAGTACTTGAGTGTTGGGACATGGAGGGGTGTTGGTGTTATCAGTTTTGCTGGTGAAGACTTAAAAGAGCCCAAAGGATGCCCACAAAGCACCGTGCCTTACCACTTCCCTTCTGCTTTCTCTCCCTTCTCCTCCTCCCTTGGGTCAGTGAAGTTTCTGTGGAAGAAATAAAGAGAAAATGTTTGTCAGTATTTGCTTAGGGTGAGCTGACTAATGGATAGTATATATATATATATATAGGTTTTTCCTCACTTGCTTGCATTGCTTGTAACCTAGCAAGAGCTGGCATAGAGTTCCTAAAGTATTCCAGACTTGGTAGGGAAAACTTTGAAAATCTTAGTTTTTATGTTAGTCATGTGTTTGGGAGGATGGGAAAAACCTCTGACAAAATGTTCACATTTGCCTGTCATCTTGAGTTACCTGCATAAGAGGAGGTTGCTTTTATAGTTCTTGGGGTGGATTTTCTATGGCAGGCTTCTTGCCAGTCTTTCTGGAGCACATTGGTTCCTGGACATTCAGAGGAGTGGACAGACAATAACTAAGATATTCTGTTGAATAGATTGTGCCTTCTTTCAAAGGTATTGTTAGCTCTCGGGAGAAAAAGACTAGATTTGGGTAGCTGGCTCCTTTTCAAGGTGTCTTGGGCAAGGCTGTTTAACCTGCCTAGTTTGACACTAGGGGTCCTTATTCCTGGGCTTTTGAAAATACCTGTTTAATTCTGATTTTCTTGTTATACAATTTCAATATATAGTGTAAAACCTCTCAGCGTGTATGTGTTTTGGTTTAACTGTTGAGTCAGCTACGTACCTTATGCACCCCCCCTTTTATTATGGAATCAAAACAGGGATCATTCCCACTCGCTGTTTTATGGCTTTGAGGATTTGCAAGGGGTAATACATTGGTTTTGTGATGACTGACAGTTACTGTAGAAAGCACATTATCCTTTTTCTTTATGCAAGGTTTATATTGGCTTGGTTTTGAGCAGCCCCCAGCCTCATAGCTTGTGGGAACAACTGACATCTTCCTAGCCTTTTACAAGATTTTCCATGCTATTCTGTCAGTAGAAACATGGTAACCTATCTGGATACAGCTTTGCCAGGGTTGTGGGTTTTTTTGTTTTATTTTAGCCTGCAAGCATCCAGTCAAGGAAAATGGCATGGATGTCTTCTCAAGAAGAAATATTCTGGGTCTGATATGGAATAATAAATGACCCCAGGATAAACCTATATTAAAAGTTTTGTTTCTTTAGATGGAATAGAAGAATCTTGGTGCAGGAACCACATGAGTGTCATCAGGAGCTAGTGTTTTATTATGATATGTACCATAAACAGCAGTGCTTCAGAAACAGTTTTCAGAGGTGCAAACATATGAGCTTGTTAGGATTTTATTTACTGTAGTTTAGTTGTAAATTATTTAATCCTATTTTATTTAGGAAGGAAGTAGGTTTTATCATAGAATCCAGAATGGTTTGGGTTGGAAGAGACGTTAAAGCTCATTCAGTTCCAACCTCCTGCTGCAGGCAGGGACACCTTCCACTAGACCAGGTTGCTCTATGCCCCATCCAACCTGGCCTTAAACATGGCCAGGGATGGAGCATTCACAGTTTCTTGGGCTTCCTTGTCTTTTCTCATTTGGGATTAGGCATGTGGGATATACAGAGCTGGAGAAAAGAGAAGGCTGCTCACCTCTCTTTTTTCTATTTTCAGTTTATGAAACTTGACTGGTACTTAATATTAAGAAAACAGAATTCTGGTTTGATTTTTCTCCCCCTGTAATTCTTTTCTGCTTAGATTTTAACATGTTGAGTAACATAAGAGAAAAGAAATATGCATAAATGCTTTATACATGGGGCTAGGTTCTCATTTTCATTGTATCATTGGTGTAGATGCTCCTGCTTGCACAGTGTCGCTTAGCACCACCACAGATGTGTGCCAGGAGGTGAATGGTACCAGTACCTGAGTTTTGCAGGTGTTAATAATAAGTTGGCTAAACCACTGGATTAAAAAAAGATGTCGTTAAAGATAACCTGTGAAAGTTGTTCTTGTGCAACTTCTGACACGGTTTAATGGTGGACTTGATCTTAAAGGTCTTTTCCAACCTTATTCATTGATTCCATGATTCTAACTGTGAGTTAATTCAGAATTTTCCCTGTGAAGAGAGTGTTAAAAGATTTATCACTATGTATAAAATTCTGTCCTGGCTTACATATGGCTTCTCCCTCTAGTAAACATTTCCCTTTAATGCTCTTATCTCAGTGTGCCTTCTGGACTAATATGTAGCGTACAGCAAAGAAACATACTTAGTTGGAAGAACCACTTCATTCTGGAAGAGATTTTCAAGTGCTTAACTTAAAAACTGCAACAGGAGAATGGACTGGGGTGATAAGAGCTTTGAAAAGTTATGTTTTGATAGACCTATTTTTGCTAGCTGACTTAGCCATACTTTTCATGAAGAGAAAGCATCACTGCAGCTCCATAAGCTTTCGCCGTCTGCATTAGTGACTTATAAGCAGTTTATTTGACTCATCATAGCATTATCTTGCAGCTGATAATTGACTTGATGTTGGAATTGGATCACAGGCTCTTAAAGAGCTTTTCCAAGCTGAAAAGTTAGGAATCTCAGCCAGTTGTTAGAAGTCTAGATTGAAGGCTTAGTCACTGGCACTCTGCAAAGGTTAAACTAAAGAGCAAAGTACAGTTTTGTGTTTCATAGGTTAAGATATTTCTGGAAGACACTGTTGCATCTAATCATGCACTTCCCACCCTTCTATATAATCTTAGTCAAGGAAATGTTCTTTTGACACAAGCCTTTGAGCATAGTGTGTTAGAAAGGTGCATACATCTTTTTCCTCGGGAGGATCAGTCAAGAGGCACGATGCAACAGTGGGCTGCAGGGTCATAAGGCTGTGAAATAGGCCAGTTTGTTCTGAAGAGGTATCAGGAAAGGTAGGAGCTAAGGAAGTATGAATGCAGTGAAACTAGAAGGAGGCAGGAGAAACATCATGTAGGTTATTACATGCAGTTGTGGTATCGTTCATGAAAGATGAGGTCAAAGGAAACAGGGGCTGTTGGGCTGACCGAGAGTAAGGAAAATCTGTTTCCTTGACGCTCATAACCAGGAGAACAAGGATAATGTGGGCATGCGTTCTCTGTGAAGACATCAAAATACATCAGTGTCTCTAATCATCCTGAGCAGGTACTGAAACAGGCTGTTTTCCAAAGAGGTAAACTTCAACATCCCTTTTATGAGAGACTTTGATAAGTTTATCACAGCAGCTGTGTCATATAGTTAGCTAAATTACTAGGTACAGGTACTTTCCAGCCCGTATTCCTGTTTAACTCCAGGAGCTCTGGATTCTGCAAGGAACATATATATCTGCGTGCTAGAACCAGGATAGAGTTAGCTTTCTTCATAGCAACCCCTGTGCTTCGCTGCTGGCCACAGTGTGTGTTTGTTCCATACAATATATAGGTATTTAAATATTGTATAAATGTTAAACATTTAGAATTGTGTTAAGCAGAGTTCTTTAAGTAAGGAGTTGATGTCATTGCAGAAATCAATTATTTCTTTTACTCCCAATGGCATATGGTTTTATGCTAACTCCTCTTTATTGTAAGGCACAGAGGGATAGATGCAGATGGTGGGTGTTTCATAGGGTGCAAGACACAGGGATTTTACTTTTTTTTATCAGTGTCAGACTTTAGTGTTGCAGTGCACTGATGAACATAACGGTAGTACCATGTTGTGGATAAAAATCCTTAAAAGCAATTGGCTTGCATTCTCTTACCCATTGTGGAAGGCTGCCCCAAACCTTCCTCCAGCCTCATTCATCTGCTTTGATTCAGGCATAGCCTGTGCATATGCATTTGGGGTTTTTTGCCAGCATGCATGTTCCTCGATCTCCTCTTGCCTGTTGTTTCTAGGCAAAGAGCATCTTACTCTGTCAAGTTTAAATAAACCAAGTTCTTAGGATTTTCTTTTGCAAGGCAGTTTCTTAATTTATCAAGTCCTTCTCTGTACAATTCCTAGTTTGAATTCCTCCTCCTTGAACACAGGTAATGATGACTATAATTTTCAGGTGATGTCTTACCCCAGGGCATTGTGAAAGGTCTTTAATACGTCTTACTTTTCATACAGATTTTACATATGAGCAAGTATTCAGTCTATCAGCCAACCAGAATTTGCATTTTTTTAGTAGAAGATAGTTAATTATTATGGTCGTTATGGTGAGGCCATGACTGCTCAAATGTTCTCTCTGCTGCCTTTCAATCTGAAAAGTCTTACTTCAAATATCACAGAATCTCAGGCAGGGAAGAACTTTTACCTAAAATATCATCTCAATCTCCTGTAAGTTTAAAGCCATTCCCTCTTCTCCTGTCCTTTGTCAAAAGCCTCTCTCCAGGTTTCTTGTTGGCCCCTTTAGGCACTGGAATCTGCTCTAAGGTCTCCCTGGAACCTTCTCTTCTCCAGGCTGAATAATAATGCTTAATAAATTTAGTTATACTCGGAAGTAAAACAATACCTTGAATCCAGACTGCGTTAAAACAGTTCCTTGAATCCAAACTGCATGAAAACAGTAGCTTGTTTTTTATGATGGTACTTTAATATTAGGCTTTTTTATTTTATACAATAAAGATGCTGTCATGTAATTTTCAAGGTAGAGCAACTGGAGAATGGGCTACATGTGTTTAACAATAATGTGAATTGGGCCATGTGTTGGGTTCAATTTAGTGTCAGCTGTTCATTGCTGATCTTCCACTGGTTAATTTAATGTTCTCTGACATTTGCTCAACAAGCTTTTTTGTTGTGGTTTTCTTTGGACAAGTGATTGCTGATGAATTGACTGGTTAGAGAATAAGGGACTCTCAAGATACCATCAATCAGTATGCGGTACATTTGGGGGCCCACAAATCATTTGCTAAATATTGGCTGGGAGAGGGAAATTTTTAACCCCCTGCAAAAGTTGTAGGTTTATTACTTGGTTAGACATCTGCTTTACTGGTTAGACACAACTGATGCTAATTGTGTTTAATCCTTCTGGGGGGGTGGAGGCCGGTCCCAGGGCTGGTAAGTACTTTTATGAGCTCTGCTGGTCTTAGTTGTGCCCATGGAAATCTCAGTCTGCTAATCTGATCTTTGGGTTATTTGCTTTTTGAGGGGAGCATCTGCAGAGAGTTGGGGAAATAAAATGTCAGCAGCATGAAGCAGGTGTCCCTGAAGCATTTACAAAGCTTGTCCCTTGCTTATTCCTTACCCAAGCTCTGTCACATCATAGTTTATGAAAAGAAAATGTAAAGGACCATCCTAAATAAAACACTACAAAGATTTAACTCATTTATACTGTCAGAGTACTTCAGTGTGCTATTTACTACTGCGTATACTAAAAAAGGAAAGGTGGGTAATGTACACATGCAGAACTAAACATGCTAAATGCAGTTGTAGCCTCTGTAAATGTTTCATTCAGTATTGTATTGCCAAGAGCTTATTTTCTGCATTACTGGTTTGCAAAACATTGGACAAATGTCAGCATAGAAAACTGCACAAACCTTGCGCCTTACATACAACAGGCAAGTGCTAACAACTTCTCCCTTGGCCCTTGGCTTGTCTTTACTAGCTGGTGCATTGATAGAGATAGGTTAAGTACAATTCAGAGTACCAAGCATCAGCATTACTCCATGCCATGTTGTATAGCACATACACTGTTAGATTTTTACATTTTCTAGCGATAATCTCAACATCTAAGAGTGCTCCATTTTAAAGTAGTTCCAATTCTTACCAGTTATTGCCTAAGTTCATGTTCAGTAATTATTTCTTAGGTCAACTGTGTTGTAGCAGTGCTAAGTTTTTTGCCTTACGAGCTAACAAATTTAGTTACAAGGACTTAATGGCATAGGCTGCAACATGCATCTGTCTTTCAAAACCTGTAGGAACTTGTCAACTGTAGTAACAAGATGTGTTTATTTTGCAGGAAATATTGTACCAGCTTATCAGTACTCTTTATAGTGTGTGCTCGGAAATATTAGCTTCTGCTGTTTCTGTGTGCTCGTTGGAACTGTCTTTGCATGACTTTTCTGAGGGTGTCTGTTGACTTGAACAATAGTGTGGACTTAAACAGTAGTCTTTTGGGGGTAGTTATCATCACTGCATGTGAGCTGTTTAGTGTACCTTCTAAATCAGAATGGCAGAGGCTAATTTTCCTGATTTACCTGTAGAAGACAACAGTTTCAGCAGAGTACTAGAACATTTAAGTTGTGCTTCAGCCACTCCTGGTACAGCACTGAGCTGACAGGGTTGATGGTTTCATGACATTTTGGAGCGCTTAACATAATACCTATATTGATTTGCTTCTTTGTATCTTAAATGGGATTATTGCTGCAGCAGCTAAGATATCAATGTGTTTGAAGTTACTTTATTAATGAAATCTGGTTTTTCTTTTTTCGTGGTCATGGGCACTCCATGGTTGCCTTGCTGAGCTTGAAGAAGGTTCCTTGTAATGTAACTTGAAAAAAAAGTTTGGCCAATCTATTTTTTTTTATTCTATAAATTAAGTCACAGTGAGAATTCTGTTGAATTTGGATCCTTCTCATGTTTCATAGAATCACAGAATCAACAAGGTTAGGAAAGACCTTTAAAATCAAGTCTAACCTTCATCCCATGACTGCCGAGCCCACCACTAAACCGTATTGCTAAATTTGCTCCGATCTACTTATAGTTTCTTCTAGAATTTTTGGCTCTCCTAGACAGTGTTGGGGTCAGAGTGGATGAACTGAAACTAATGTATGTAAGGATCCATCTTTCCCAGCTCCTACACTAAATATAATTATGCCTTGTGGAGCAGCTCAGCTGCTGCCTTTGTCAGTTCTTATTTAGCTCAGTTGGGTTTATTTTCTTTATTAGTCTTCGTGTTAGGATCTCTCTGATAGGGATGCCTGTGTCACTCACCTCAGGTCCTTCAAGTGATGTCCATGTCTGAGCTGCAATAGAACTGGCCCAGAAATTGTTGTTTGCCTGAATCTATCTTTCTAATTGTCACAGGGTGTCTTTTCCTTTCTTTCTTTATTCTCTCCCTCTTTTCCTTCTTTCTTTTCCCTCGTTTCCTTTTTTTTTCCCCTTTCTTTTCCTTTTTCCCTGCCCCTCCTTTTTTATTTATTTATTTATTTATTTTTAATAGCAGCATGCTCTTTGTTCTACATTCCTCCCACCCTTGCTTCAGGCAAAAATGAAGAACTGATTTTGTTGATGTCCTTGCACCTCATTTCTGTGAAGGCAGGCTCTGTCCTCCGCAGTGATTAGCAGTAAATTGCTCTGATTTTATCTGCGGCTCAGCCAGTATTCTTATCTTGATGTTACTTTAAACCACCCTCAGTTCCATACGTAGATGTGCTTTCACCTACATACTGTGTGACCAGGTCTATTGCATGGATCAAAGTGAATGGAGTGAAAGAGGAAAATGACAAGTTTGCCAAGTTTAAAAAAAGTCAAATATTTATAGCTGTGGACCCCAGTAAAATGACGACGGTGGATTACTAACGGGTTTCTTCCCTATAAATTCTGTATTATTTTACTTCTCATTAAACCCATTACCTTACTTTTTTTTAGGAGCATAAGTATGCTGGAGTAACACTTTCTGCTGTGTAGGTGTACCAGCGGAAGCAGGACTTACTGTCGGAAACTAAATTCAGGATCTCAGACCAAGAAAGAGATTATGTAGGTGTGCCTAAAATGACACAGGGATCTGAGTGATGGTGTAGTCTGTCATTGCAGTGTGCTGCTTGAGCTTTCCAGAGCTTTCAGGTCTTTTGATCAAGCTCCTTGCTACACATGGCTGTTAAAAGAGTATTAAGAGTAGAAATATTCCAGCCATCCACATTTTACAAAGGTATGTTTCAGCAGAGGTGAAAAGGAACTAAAATGAGCAGGTCTTAGCTTGGTAGGCTGTTTGAGATTTAGCAATTCCCATTAAATATCTTTATGTTAAATCCCTTTGTGCTGAAAATAGATTAAATCTACAGTTGCTGTGCCTCCTGACAGAACTGTTAAAGGTCTGTGCTATATATATTTCTGACTAAAGCTTCAGGAACAGTGCAGAAGTTATTTCCTTTGCTGGAGTGATTTGTTCAGGAATGTGCAAAAGGCCTTGCAGTAGCTGCTGGCTCTGCAAAGGAGGCTTTTGAGAGGAGATGCCTGAACCTCCTATGGTGTTGGGAAATGTGCCTGTACTTTCATAATCAGCCATAAAATACTGTTATAAAATACCGTTATAAAATATTAATCACTAGATTGCTATGAATTTTATTGGATTTTTATATGGGGTGGGTTTTTGGGGTTTTTTTTTTTTGGTAGAAGACTATGTTAGAAGTTCAGTGTCAGAAACTGTAGTAAAGCCCTATAGCATTGATTTAAATGGCCAGATCAATGAAAGCATAGGCGGGTGACACTTCAGTGAACCTCTCTAATTAGCAGCATAGGATTTGCTATCACAGTGGTCTACTTGAGCTTATGAATCTACATCCTGTTTCCAGCAGCCCCTTTCTGATAGCAGTAATCCACCCCACTCTCTCCTTCCCCAGTAACACAGGAGGTCAGCACAGGATTGTTCTTCATCCCAAAGACAGTGAATTCAGAACTCAGGTCTTTGCCAGTGTGTCCATAGATTACCTTTAGGAATCCCAGACTGGCTTGGATTGGAAGGGACCTTAAAGCTCATCCAGTTCCAACCCCTGCCATGGGCAGGGACACCTTCCACTGGAGCAGCTTGCTC
>JBCJKH010060467.1:0-16652 GCA_039877255.1 Loriculus beryllinus | reverse complement strand
CTCCACACCTCTCCCCTCGGGTGGCTCTACACCCACAGCAGTCTCCTGCTGCCTTTATTTGCACCCTCACTCCCCACCTCCAAAATAAAAATTAAACTCACTCTGATTTACGACTGAAAGCAGAATGTCTCTTCATGTAACAATGAAATTTCATTAGTGAATTTCATTACTATGTGCTCCCCTACACAGTGAAGGGCATACCTAAGAAAACTTGTATTTCAAAACTATGTTGATTTGGCCACTCAAGAAGGACTTTGATCTTATTTATCCACACAGTTAAATACATCTGTAAGTTATGTAACTCAGTATCAAGGATCTTCCTATTCTTCTATGATTCTAAACATCAATACTATCACTACCACTACAACTTTTTACAGGTGAAATCTATGTTGCATTCCTAGCTCCTACTATAAATAACTGCTGTGTCTCAGCTGATTTATCTTCAAATTTACATTGGTTTCAGTAAAAAAAAAAAATTCATCTCTCCTTTAAGTCAAACAGCAGCTGTAGTTAGGAGGACAAATGCTGTTACTTAGAAACACAAGACAAAGCACATTAAATGTAAGACTGAAAGCAACTCTTAAGAGTTGCAAATTCAAGTTCTCTCCAGAACTTTCACACTTAATAACTGGATTATGTCGTTTCTCAAAGAAGTAAGAATGCATCTCTCCTCCTATAGCTAAAGGCAGCTGACAGTAGATGCACAGAAAAGAACTTTTCAGTGCTCATTAAGACTTCCCTGCATGGAGTAACTGGCAATTTTTGATCAGAAATAGTATCTCTGTACAGCAGCCTCTTAAGAGAATTTTCTTGCACTTTTTTGTCTCACCTGTCAAACCCATGTACATTTGAGCATTCACAGCACTCTGCAGTAAAGAGGTTTGAGTTTACTGTATTGGAAGAACCACCCGCTTTTGTTGGGTTTAACATCTGTTAATTTCACCCATCCTCTAATTACTACATTAGCAGAAGCAATGAACAATGACTCCCTATCCACCCTCACTGCGCCATTTGTGATTTTACACAGCTTTATACCTTCCTGTGTCATGCAATATGGGAGCTGCTCTTTACCATCATCCTCATCATTTTCCTGGTTTTTCCCCTGTTTGATTTCTACACATACCCTCCACATCTTCGGCAGATACATGGAATCAGACCTGAACTACACAACATCCAACATGAAAGTGCACCTTCACATGCCATTGTTTTCTGATTGTTCTATACACTTTTCCAAACAACTCGTATCAATCACTTGGATTTGACTGCTCCCTCTTAAGAAATGCTAAACGAGTTCAGTATATATCCTTGCTAACTAGGGAATTACTCAGATCTATAATTTCCTATGCCGGCTCCCTGTACAGGTTTAGAGACAGAGGGACATAAGTCTGATCTCAAAGGTAAACAGACAAGATCCTGTCGCTTTATGTCTAATAACAGCATTTTCTGAATAAAAACAAGTACATAAAAACCCCTCAGGCAATCTGTTTTTATTTAAACGGATCTGAAACTGATGCACCCTGTTACTATTTCATCCTATTTACTGGCAGAGGGTTGGAAGACTTAGCAACCAATTAACTAAAAGACATATATACCAGCATGCTTCATAAAGGTGAACACAATTTAGGCACTCTCACTACTCCCCAAACAATCACACTGTCCACTGTCAAAATTAGACACTAATTTCCTGTGATATTAATAACAACACTAAATATCTGCCGCAAATACAGAAAACTATTAGAGCAAAACAACTCTGAAACTAGCCAAAGGTGAATTTTCACTTGAAAAATGTGATATTACCACACTCCCAATCCATATTTTACATGAGTCACGGCTGAGTTTGTAAACACCAAAGTCTAAAACACTGAAGGAACCAGAATGATTCCTAGAAAGCTATTAATTCATATGTCTGTACATCTCTGAAATTCCAGCTTTACCTGTTTGTGCTTCACTAATTATTTTCATGACTGCTTATTTCTCCTGACTCTTAAAACATACAGAATATGACCAAGACATATTAATTTGGTCGAACTTATATGCAAAGGGTAATCTGTGTACAACTTCAACAGTTTAAAGGGAACACGCACATCATCAAACCTAACAAGACTGGAAAAAACCTTTAAGATCAGGTCCAACCATTAACCCAGGACTGCCAAGACCACCTCCCTGTATTCCCACTGTTTTTTTCCCCACCCTATTTTCATAGAGCTGTGATTTGAAAACCAATCCATATTGCAGTTTGAACAACACTGAGTCACTGACAGCTTATCACAGGTCCACAGTGAAGGAAGCTGACCTCTTTAAAGTCTGTGAATCATTAGAAGTTCAACAATTTCTGGAAAACAAAGATTATAAGTTTTAAGAAACAGTAGAGATATGGAAGTTTCTTAATAATCACACAAATATGCTTATCCACTACTAGAGTCTGAAAAAGAGATTACGCAGCATGCATCTTACCGCTGTGGATAGCATAAGAGACTGTATTGCTCCCATGATACCAGCCTAGGAGTTCACCCATTTGAGTGAAGACAGATTGGTCACAGCATTCTTGTGAAGTCAAGGAAATTTGACAAACATGGCTCTGTATCATATTATCCATGATTATCCAGAAACTGTTCATTACATACATACTGTACAGCAAGAGTCTGGTGCCTTAAATATTAATATTTCCTACTACTTCTCAACATTTGCCAAAACCCCTTTTCAATAACAGGTATTTCCTCAAAAATACTCTATTATCCCAACCCACAATAAGACCACAGAAAGGAATATATTTGGATTTCTAGACTAAACTAATTTCAGATTAGCAGACAAATCGATAACTTACTCAAGGCTATTCTTCTGTAATATTTCTTATTGCTCCTGAAAGTCTCAATTGGCTTAGACCTTACCACTGATACAGGATCTTGCTTTAGGATCATACTAGTGAAGCTGTGTAACGAACCAGTATTTTGTGTACTAATTTATTTTAATTTAGTATGTAACTCAAACTTCATTAATATTAAAACAGCCCTTACCTTAACTGTTGTGTTACCTATCTGTTAGAAACAGAGGCTCCATTAGCATGATATCTGCAACTACTGAATATTTTTTTAAGTGCACAAATCCCAAGGACAACCAAAAGATCTTTTCATGTATACTTCTATGATATCATACTTTCTGAATACAAAAACACACAGATAAAGATAGTAAGACAGCACCACTACTGTTAAGACTTCACAGTTGATACGTACAAGAACTCTTTCAAGTTTAACTTTTTGCAAGACCAACAACGTAATGCAAAGTTATTTGAGATCTACCACCTGTTGTCACTCAACAAAAATTGCCCAACAGAGATAAGAAAAATATCTGCATGAGCAACTGGATAAACTAAAGACCTGAGCATGTGTGGACACAGTAAAGCTAAAGATATCTGAATCCATACTACAGACCACCTTCTCCCAATTTGCCTCTACTGAAAAGTCAGTAAATACAGGCTACAGATTACAGAAGTTTTCAGATTCTTTGTGGATGCCTAAACTTTAAAGATTAGCATCAACAAATACCACTTCTTATTAGATTCAACAGGTATCTCTCAGCAGATACCCATCTCAGATGCCCTGACGACAGTGCTACAGTCCTACAATGCTGAAACACCTCAAATCAAAAGCCGTAAGGATTAGGAAACTCAACCACACAAAGAACAGTAGCTAGATGCTCTCTACTTTCCCTGCCATTGACTTCTTGCACAGTATCAGCATAACTACAAGGCCTCTATTTTTATCTCTGTTGTGGTGCACATCCACACACACACAAAAAAAAAAAAAAAAAAAAAAAAAAAAAAAACAACATTATTTGCTCCTTAAATATCATCAAATCTCCTACCCTAAGAGGAAAAGCATTCTTCTCCCAGCCATCACTGCAATTTAAAGCCCAATGAATCCCAGAACCTAGTAATCCAATGAGAAATCCTTTCTTGGTTTTGAGTCTTCTGTAATTCAGAAAAAAAAGTAAGTAGGCCTTGTGCACTGATATTACCTACACAAATGTTCTTAGCACAGATATTTTTGTGTAAGAGTTCTTCCACAAGCTCTTCTCATCTTTCCTTTTGGAAAGAATTTTGGAGTGATAATGATAAAAATACATGGAAGGATAGACACGAATTGATTTAATCCAATCATATTTCTGGAAGGTACAGAAAGAAATGCAGCCTCCCCATCCATGAAGTGTTTATGAGAAGGTTGCACCAGCAATTTACATATCTCAGACAAGTGAAAGCAGTGTCAGAACTTTATGTTGAACTAACCAAAAAACAACACAGAAAAAAAATATTATCTATCACAGTCAGCATTTTAATTGCTTTTGAATTTCACTTGTGTGGGTTTTCCTTTTTAAATCCCTATGACATGCACCTAATCATTAACAAAAAGATTTTTTTTTAAGTCATTGCTTTTGGCTTCTCAGGATTTACCAGGGATACTTACCTTTAAAAAGTAGTATTTCCCACCTCCCTGGAGAAGTTACTAAGATTTTCTCAGATTATATCAGTAAACCCTGTCTATATACATATAGATATGCACATATGCACAAGCCACTACATACAGGCAGGAAAGCTGAAATTCCTGAATGAATAGGCAGATGTTGCGAACAACATGCCCTCAAACTTTCAAAACTGATCATGTCCTATATAGTAACTCTTCTCTCACTGCTTCATGTATTTACCTCTAAAGGGCAAGGGCTGACTGAGTGAAGGCCTTTACCACAACTGCAGAAAACACAGCAGGATTTATCTTGTCTGAAAGAATGGTCTGTACTTTGCTTCTAGGGAATGTGGACCTAGCAGTTATCTCTGTAGTATTCTATGAATTCATACTCTCATGCATGAATACTGCCTCATGTATTTATTAAGGAATTAATACATTCTCATATAGGAACACCAGACACTTCAGTTAGTCTCTAGAATATTCTTGTTTTACTGGCACACTATCTTAATCACATGTAGCAAGTATGTCAATAACTGAGTGAAGGAAGAACAAAAGTTATAAAAGCCAAAGCGTTATCATCCGATAGGAGAGTTGGTTAGTTATACCTTAAGCAACAGCAATAACACACTAATAGTTTGAACCCACTGTGGAAAAGGGCCTCAAGCAGGAGGATCTGGAACAACTTACCAAAAACCAGAATCTGCTTATGAAACAGAAAACATAGAAAATAGGGCTGTAAGCTCTTGGAGAGATCAAGGCATGGTTCTTTTGTATACATATGCTTAAAATGTAAAACTATGATCATGTAAACATCTAATTAAGCAGAGCTTCACTTATAATTAAAAAGGAAACGCCCCAAACTAGGCACAGGGCATTACCAAAGAGATGGCCTTTCTCTTTTAATATGAAAATGCAAGTGCCCATCTAAAGGCAAAATTGCTGTTTTGTTTTGGTTTTTAACCAGCAGCTAAGAGAAAGACTGAGATACAAGAACAGAAGCATGTGCAGGCTCAGGACACCTCGCAGTACCATGACAAGCACTTTCATAAAAAAAAAACGTATAAACACATGTATTCTGTCTTTTAAACCATACTGCTAACTACTGAAACTAGGGACAATTACAGTACCTTGTTTACAAGAACTGGATGAGAAAGTGCTAAGTGACTCAATTCTTAAACCCTGATAACTGAATTTAAAGTTAATATTGAAAACCATGGTGAAAAATCAGCCAGAATTATCCTCTTCTGAAAAAGATTACTAAAGCAAGACTACAAATAGCACAACAAGCCTTTATTACTGCTTTTTGAACAAATACACAGATTTATCTTGTACCACTACAGTACCTTCAGCAGCTTCATTGTAAGGTCCCATTTTCTGCTTCTTCCATTCTCTGCTTCTCCTGATTCAAAACCATCCCTTTAACACATCATTCCTAATTAGATGATTAGTGCTTGGAAGAGCAGAAGATAAGTCATTTGCATAATTTAATCATAAAAAGAAGTTAAAGATACAGATTTTGCTGTTCGTTTGTACAATTATCTTCACCGGCCTGGGGGGCTGAGATATTAATGTGATTAAACAGTATTTCTGCAAACAGGCAACTGTGTGTCCTCTATTAAAGCAGAGCTGGAGGCAAATGAAAAATTAATTTTAGAAGACAATCAATTTTATTCTACATGACTGTAATAAATAACAGCCCATCTGCAGACAAGTCATTAGACCCTGGGAGGCTAATTGTGTCACAAAGTCTAAATGACATACAAGGCCAAATTTTCCACCAAAACCAGAATGAGTAATAAGTAGTCCATCAAATGCTATTCCTGTTCAGAAAGTGCACAGAATTCCCAGAAAAGTCAGGTACATGTGTGAAGTACTAATCACTGACCACAACTTAAACTCGTGCAGTATCCAGAAATACAGGCACATAATTGTTTACCCTTCATCACGTTTTCTGTCTCAGCTTCAGAAAGGTTAAAATTTTTCCACCTATATTAGTGGATACCGGTAATGAACACTGCCATTTACTTTATGAGACTGCTACTGCTTTGAAACGCAGGGTCTATAGGCCTTGAAGGGACCTGAAGTTTCTCATATACTAGCTTTCCCAATATTCTGCTGAAACCCATTTTCCAAAGGATCTTCTCATTATTCCACTTCTTAATTTGCACAAAATGTTTCCTGGTGTGGACCAAAGTGACTTACATATTAGTCCGTAGATATACATTTAGTTTTGATTGCTTTCTGTGCTCCTGATCCAGAACCACTGAAATCAGTTGGAAGGTTGTGGCTTTGCAACGGTTCCATTGCAGAATTTCATCTGCAATGAAGTCAAAAGGACAAAGCAATATCCAACTTCACACAAGATCCAAAGCCGCCATGTTCATTCCATCTGCTCCATGTTGCACAGAAAGCTTATAGCTCAATACTAATGCATTCGGTAACTGAGGTACTAACATTTAAAGTACCTTTAGTGTTAAATCTCCTGTACTTTTCCCTTTCTATCCCATGACTCAGTTGTGTCAGTTTCTCATTACCATGGGCTATGATTTAAGACCTCAGCAGCATCACTCCAAGACACACGATGAATTGAACAGAAAGCCTCTCTCTGATCTGAAAAGGGAGGCTATTGAAACCAGTGTTTTAGAACAGGCCATTACGAAAAGTCAGCAGCAGAAAAAGTTTCCAATTTTGCCCACAGTCAGAGAACTGAGTAACCAACCTAAGCACTTAAATCAAAATGCTCTCTGCCCACTTCCTGTCTGCAGATTTGTTTGCTATCACTCACATTCTCATGCTAGACAAACGGGGTTATTTTGGAAACAATGCAACATCATCAGATCTACTAATCCATGTCCATAAGATGCTAAAAAGAACTTCCAATCAGAAATCAGGAAAATTAACAGCTCCATCAGAAACCCACCAAAAAAACCAAGCTTCCCCCAAAGTGTTTGAAGAGTTAAAAAAAAAAAAAAGACAGGTTATCTAAACCCCTGTATCAAAATATGGCCAAGGACATCTCAAGGAACTTAAACTTGAAAGACTTCTTTAGAAAGACAACTCAACAACCATTCAAAACAACAAATGAAACTCAGTCACTGCCTACAATGGAATGTTGTTTGATTATTTACTGTGCTGTTACCATCAATGACACATCAATCTAGATTGGGAGGGGACGGAAGAGAAGATGAGGCTGCATAAGTGTCAAAAAGAAATCTGGGGCAGCAGCAAATAAGGGGAAATGATAACTGCAGAACAGCTACAGCAAGAAATTCCACAGTAAATTCAATGTACTCCACATGCAATATACTCATAATCAGCTCTCCTGCAGTAATTCCAACATGTTCTGGTCACATTAGCCCACTGCACGCCCACTGCACATCCACTGCACATAACACACAGCAACTCCAACCTCCCTTCAATTCCCCTGCCAACTACACAGGTGCTAAAGGACTGAACTGATCAAGCATCCTATCTGCAGTCCAAGCCTTTAACACTCAGGAATCCCAGACAAATGTACTGCCTCCACCAACTCAGCACCCTGTTCCTCCTTTCTTCTTCCCTGTAAATCAATAACCAACTCCTGTTAAGGGTTTACACTGCGAGAGACACAACTTCATTGTGAGCCAGCAGCCCATCAATATAAAATGCAGCATGCAACCTTTTTTTTTGTCTTCCATTTTTGTTCCTTAGAAAGCAGATGGAAAGCACACATGCCTATTGCTACCCAACACTGGCAGGAGAGTAACTTCCAAATAACCACATCTTGTTCTGAAATTACTCACCCCTGTCAGAGAGCTGAGAGGCACTGGGAGGATGGCTACATGCCTTCTGTAGCAGGCAGGTAGAAAACAACCAGCATAATCAAGGCTCCTACCCCTGTTTGGCTCACAAGCATTAGAGAAGCAGTTACACAGGAACAGACAAATGTGCTGCAGGTTAGGAGAAGCCACTGCATCACTAAGATGCCTACAATAAATATACCAAAAATACTTCATTTTGTTTCCACACAGACACAAAAACAGATTTTTCCCACTATAATGAACAGTTAAATTTCTCAGTCAGTCAGACTGAAATCACACGCCTGTAAAGATGAATAACTAAGATGATGGAATGAACAGTTTATTAGAAAACTGCTGGCTGAAGGGACAGTAAAATTTTGAAGAAAGCATATTAGGAAAAGTCAAGATAGGTGAATGAACAAAATACTCTCTAGCTCAACATGCTAGGGAAGTACTTCGTCAAATTACAAGACACAAACTTTCCCGAGATCCAGCAGGAAGAAACAGATCTGTCTGAACCAGAAGTCCACTGTGCAACAAGTAAGGCAATTCATAATAACAGAGCAGAAAGAAGCACTGATTATGGTTCTGATGCAAGACAAGAAATTTTTGTTCCAGTGTACGACAGCAGGATCAATTAACCTTCCTACGAGACTACGAGAGTGAGCAAGTCTTAAAGCTCATTACAGTGATCATTCTGGCCAGACCTCTTCTAAGCTCCTTCTAAAAGCTGCACCATGGCTGCACAAGCCGAGAGCAGTGCATTACCCATTCGACACAGGCACAGTCGGAGGTACTGCACAGCATGCTGCTGTGCCACACACACCTGTAATACAGCAGGGAGCAGAAGGTATAAGGTGGCATATTTAGCAAGTCTTCATAGTAAGAGCAAAAAGTGTCCTGAGAGATCACTTTGCTTTTTCTTTCTCTGGGAAAGAGTTGTAACAACCTCAGAGCAGGTAAGAATGATTCCTTAACAATGAGATGCTCAACTCAGGGTATTCTGAGAAGTCCCTATTGGGTACCTGAGCTGCCATAAAAAAACCACCAAATAACACACCTTACAAGCCTAAAAAAAAAAAACAAACAAACCCATCTCCACAGACCTATAAATACATATTTCAATAACAATCTTATGCAACAGAGAACACAATGCTGTGTTCATTGCCTTAGGTCTCATTTCAGTATTCATATTTTGCTGGTTTTTAACTGCCAACATTTTACTACCTTGTTCTGATTGGGAATTTTGTTGTTGGAGGGGTTTTTAGGGGGGAGGGGCTGGGTTTTGGTGTTTGGTTTCAGTTTGTTTGGTTTAAACATGTATTTTAAGTCTCACTGGAAATACTTTTTTTCTACTGCTAATTTTATTATCTTAGTAGCTTTTTAGAAAATTGCCCTTCTTTAATACACAACAACATCTAAAAGTAGGTGGACAAGAAGAGGCAGCTCCAGAGAGCTGCACCAGTAAAGCGAGGTGCCCTCATTAATTTCACAAAAAAACAACAGGGATAATGTTTCACAGACACAGAACATTTTCTGATTATCTGTTACAAAAAGTCTATTAGCTACCACATGAAATTTGTACTAGGCAAAACCAACTGCTACATGCATTAAGAAAAAGCACAATGTGTCATATTTTAAATATACTGATTAGAAGTTCTAAATGAAACTACAAATATTTTTTTCTTTAAACTAGCTTGATCTTCTTAATTAGCAACTCTTAAATTACTGTAACATCCAAGTAACTAAATCCCCCTGCTGGCACAATGTGCCAAGAGCTTTCTTACAGTCACCTTTTTTTAAATTAAAATACTCCTCCTCAGGTAGCGGCAGGGAATAAGACAAGTCAGTTCATCAGCACAAACACAGGACTTCAGGCAATCATTTGTGAGACACAGAAAGCACAATCTGTGTATGACACAGCTGGTTCACAGAGGGTTACAACTCACGCTGCTCCGGTGGCAGGGAATCCGTGCTGGCCTGGCTTGAGTGACTCCCCAGTCGAGCAGTGACCACACCAGGGACTGCAGGAACATCCACTCTCAGCTTCAACAGCTCCCACATAATCCAGTAATCCTAATACATGCTGATAGAATCTTCCTTCCACTGCAGTTTTCTATTCTGTAAATTGCTTGCCTAGCAAGGCTGAGTTTCCACCTTCGGAAATAATCAAACTCCATGTGGACTTTTTTGTCCAGCTCTAGACAACCTAGAGCTGGACTCCGGCTGTCTAGCTGACTCTGCTTAAACAGAGGAGTTGGTTGGACTAGATGATCTCAAGACAACCTTGCCAACACAATTTTGTAATTGTGCAAAACACATTAGATTTGTGTGAAATAATTTTGATTAACTTTTTAAATAAAGTGTTTTGTTCCCATTCCACTGCCCATATAGGTCTGGCAACAGGGAAGAATGACTCTATGCTATGCTGACTAAAAGTACCATGAAGGCATCACAAGCTCTCTTCCTACAAACTGGACAGAAATAAAGTTAACTGTTACTCACTTACATGGCTGTGAGAATTATCAAAAAAGACTAAAGACTTTAAGTAAAAACACCAAGTTAGAACATACAGCTATAAAAGGTCATTTAGCAAATTAAATTTATGTCTATATCAAATGCAATTTAAACTAAATCTCTGGATAATTCAAATTCCTCTCTCTTTATAAATATGGATAAAAAGTTTCCCAAAAATTGAAGTTTTATTTCCATTATCTGGGAGAGAGGCTATCGAATAATCCAGAAATTCAGGTTAAATCACATTATATATATAGGTGTATGTATGTATATTTTAAACCAACATTGTGTATATATATTAATTACATAAATCTCTCTTAAATCTAACTTCAACCTTTATTCACAGAGTAGCTGAAATACATTATCTGATATAATATGTAAACTGTGATTGCGGGATAATTGTTCCCTGTGCCTGGGAACAACAGTTAAGACAACCAGTCACAGTTCGAGCAAAACAAAGTGGAAAAAAGTATTGAGATTCTTTCAACTAAAAGCCAGAGCTACCTCTGTTCAAGATGCTGTCAGGACTTGCTGGGTTCATCCTACCAGAGAGAAAAAGAAAACTAAAAAATGTAGAAGTGGCATTCGAAAGACTGAGCACAACCTTCTGGCACAAAGAACATGTTTGCTCCTTAGCACATGAAGCCTAACAATCTTATGAGCTGGTGAGATGTATCGGGTTGAGTCTTAAATAGAGTAACTGAAAGTGCACTGATGATGCTAAACATGATGTATTTTAGTACATTCTAGTCATAAACAGACTAGACTTCACAGACTTTTCGAAGAAATAAAACAGATAATATCTTGATTCTAAATATGTATCTTTCATCCAAAGCAAAATAGTCTGTTTCATAGAAGAACAACTCAAAAAAAAAAGAAAAAAAGAAAAAAAGAAATCCAAAATCATTAGATGAAAGGACTTCAAAACCCTCAAAATTCTAGGTCTACTCTCTTCACGTGTCAGCACAACTATAGCTGGTGTTTGAGAGCAACGAACTTGCGAACTTAAGTAGAAAAAGATTTCAAAATAATTAAGATTTTCATCTGATTCACTAACACAATATATTACAGAAGCTGCCTACCTAAGGACAGACATCTAGTTAAATTCATGGGAAAAATCTGAAATAATATATATTTTAAGTATCTTTCAATACATAAGTTCCTATTGTGTTTTATAAAATACATTTCATTTCAGTACTCCAGTGTCTACGTGCCAAATCCTTAACTAATACTGTCACTAGAAACCTTCAATTAATGACAATATTAATGGAGCTTTATGTAGCAGAGATAAAAGAACACATGCATAATATAGCTAGATACCTCAAGTTTTACATATTACTAGTAAAAAACCCATTAATAAAGAATAACCCAATAAAAGCACTGTTTGTGATGGAATTACCATACTTTTTAGTGTAAGTAAAGAGAGTCTCCCTCCTAAATAACTACTAAATGCTTCAGGTTCTAACATATTGCTGCAAGCTATAATGGTTATAACTGTTAATCCAATACACCTTTTATACAAACCCATAAACACATGAGTGGAAAAATAGCACAGATGTTCATCTCTAATGCAATTTCCATTCAATTTCCTAAGTGCAGTCCCTGTGTGCAAACTAGCTTAACATTATGTTTAGCTTGCAAATTCTTTTAATAAATAATGAATGCAATAAAACTGGTAGATCAATGGCAAGCTGAGAAATCATAAAAAAGCCTTTTGTGCTCATGCTGTTGCCGATTTCAAACTTTAATCCAGCGACAGATCGATACTACTTTTTCTTTTTAACCCATCACATAGATAGCAGATAGATGAGATGTAGGTTAAATGCTGTTACCAGATATCAATTTCCAGAAACTTGATAACATCAGACACAATTGCAATTGAACATTTTATACCTTAATGTATACCCAACAATATACACTGCCAAACCACACTTCACCGTAAACTAAGAAAGCAAGTCCTATTCATTTGTGTTGGTTCCTACTTTTTGGGGAAGTGGTATTTGTAACTGAGTCCAGAAAAGCTCTAAGACAACATATCTTAATAAGCAAAATGGCCTTTGCAGGTCAAGATGTGATGTCAAGGAAATACAATCCCCCCATGCTTGCTAGTGACAATAAACACAGTACTCACACAAAAAACAACATAGCTGTGCTACCAAACAGGAAGAAAAGCAAACAAATTTATTATGCTTTGTAGAATTCAGATATTAGACCCTTCTGGCCAGGTATCAAAGTACGTAAGTTAATGGGTATCAGTGTTGCTTTCAGGTTGTAGAATAAGGAGAGAGTGGGAAACCCTATTACTAAGTCACTTTGGACAGCCATGCTTTTCCAAGAGGGAACAAAGATCAAAAGCAGCTAGCCCTGAGAGACGGTTCTAGTATCAAGCAGGATAAATCCAACCCACTAAGAATCATTACTACCTAACGTACTTGCGGTTAGTAATGCATGTTTAATCATGACATACAAAAAATTTTGCCTTAACTTATACCAAAGGAACATGTCACAGACAGCAAGAACTTTAAAGTATCCTCATCTTGTTTGGTTTTGCAATTAGTATAATATAAATAATAACTAAAACATTGTCTTTCTGTATACATAGGGGGGTTATTGCACTGATAATCATATGAAGAACTTACAAAAGAAACCAGATGGGAATTTTTAAGTATTTTGAACTATGGATTTGGATAGTTTTGTTCCTAACACCCAGAAATTATAATTTTGAATTTTCTGAACAGGCACAGAAGAATCCTAAATTCAGAAGGAACAAGATGGGACAAAAAAGCATAGTACCTGCCTGAAAATGCCATATACACACAACTCTTTCAAACACAGGTTTTATGCTAGTATGTCCCACCACTGATGAGGAGGGCACAAACCTTAGAAACATTTCCAAGTTCTCTGCTTTTGTTCTGGCAAACTTCTACTGGCATGAAAGGGAGGTCCACCTCAGCAAAGTCAAAACAGGAGCCTTACAGCCCAGATTTCAACGCCTTCTTAATACTGATACTGACTAACACCTCTTGCATGACATGAATTCCAGCCTGGAAGCAATGAAATAAGTAAGAGCAATTCTTCAAAGTTTCTCAGAATGCTCATGTTAAAATATTTTCTGCAGAATTACCAAGGTAGATACTAAGGCCACTGCTATACAACAAAAGGTGATTTTCTAATTTAGCGATTTTTTCCTTTGCTCCTCAGTTCTACCAAAGTTGATTTTCACCTTCCTTAAAAGCAAACACACACACAAACAGAGGCTGTGTGTCCAACCATAGTCCCAGTGTGAGAATAATTTTCCATCTACTGAGCCATCCACTTCTGGAGTATAATGCTGTTGCCACACATTGATATATTGGTGAAAGGAAGGCAAATATAACAATGCTAAAGCTTAAACTCATTTGAATAAACTGTGAACTTCTATTACATATATTGTTTCCTTTATCAAATTGGAACTACTGGAGCAAGAATGCCAACATAAATCTAGATCTGTTACAGCCAGTTTCTCCAATTTATTCTCAGAAGCCTTAATGACAAAAAGTCAAAGTTCTTCTGTTTGGGGGGAGACTAAGAGGAACAGTCACAATAATTTTTAACATTAAAAACATCATAGAGAACAAGATCAGGTTTAACAAAATGACAGAAGCAAATCACAAAAAACTGCTTTACCTTCTAAAGAAAAACAAGGAAGACCACAAGTCTTCTATTAACGAATAAAAGCCCACAAAAACAATGCGTAGCCTACGTGGGAAATAGATCTTCATTATTCATGGCAGAATACTTTACGCTTTGAGCAATCTTTTCCAGAATTTAAAACCATTCCACAAAGACACATTCCAGCCTCTTTTATGATTTGCATTCCACAGGTTCTGCTCCAAGATAATGGATACCAGACTATACAGAACAGAAATTAACGGTGATCAACAACTTCTCTAACATATCCGGCGCTAAATGGTAAGTAGTAACAGAAATGTAATTAACAAGTATACCTATCTTAAATCTAGCAGATGTTGAATCCAGGCACATTTAACTTTAAAAGAAAAATACTAATAAGAATTAAAAAAAAAAAAAGAGAGAGAGAGAAAGCCTTACTTCAGCCTGTAATCAATTTGGACACAATGATACTCTATTTATAGCAACACTTTTACATGTTTCAGTCTTATATTATTTATTCGGATCATTCCTATTACAATGAAATATTAATGCTGAGAAAGTGGTTACTCTATTAAGGACCTAGCCTATGTTTAGATTTTAATATTGATCTCCACTATTTTGGAATAATTAATCATTCTGTAAAAAACTGTATTTTTCTGACTTTGTGTTATAATATGATTAGAAGTTTAGCATCTTCCCCAGCATGATGCTGTAATTAAAATTATATTTTGACCTACTCCTAAAGGCAATTTAGTTATTCCAACAGAAGGGGGAAAAGGGGATACCGCCACTTTAAAAGCTTCAATCTCTTTGACATTGCTGGCAGTGTATGGGAACATTAATGCATCTGTCATGATAACAAGCTAAGAATAACATCTAGACATCAAACCGAGCAGAGAATCCATCTGAAGTGATTCATTCAGATCTGTCTCATTGATTTATTAAACACAGGGCAACATCTGCAGCCTCACAGAGCCGCTTGGCAAAATTAATGCAAGATCAATTCAAATGGAAAAAAGTGCAAAAGAGATAAATCAAAACACAATTTGCATGCAGTTCCACAATCAGGCTTATTGGGTGCAAATGCTCAATTTCCCTCCCAAAGCAAATGAGTTTAAATGTTGTTTTATCTTTGTAGAATTGTGTGATTTGAAGTGACAGTGAAGAGTTCTGCAGGTTGAAATGGTGAAAAGAAAAAAAAGGAGAAGAAATGCTTGCAAAGACCTTTTGAATATGCAGCAAGAATATCATTAATACCTAATTGTTTGGCTTTTTTGTCTTTGCTACAAAAACACAGTATTTTTCAGTTGTAGAAGTCTCGGTAGAAAATTACATATTTATTATGCATATACACATGCAAGAAACACACAAATACTCCATTTTGGAGGAAAAGCATGTTACACTTCAAATGGGGAGCTCTATTGACACGAAAAAAAAAAGGGAATTTTAATCAAGGCTTCTCCAGATTAGATATGCATCTGATGAAAAAATTCAAGTATTTTAGTAGTTTTGAACAAGCACAGGCTTTCAAGATGTCTAAAAAGAAAGAAGGATTTTTCCGAAAGTATAATTAATCTGCTCAGAAGTAGAAAAATTCCTTTCTGCATCTCTAGCAGAATCCACTATGCTAGTGATCTCTCTCACAAATACTTTAAGTAAGCCTCCTTTCCAAGAAAGGGAAATTGAGAAATTGACAATTTCTGTTTTAACATGCTAGAACCCTCAAAACCCACAAGTTTGGCCAAGTCTGAATTATACTAAATATTTACTTAGTCAAAGAAGTTGATATCATCAGATGTCCACATTTAAAATCAATATACAAGGAATCTCTGCAGCGCTACATGACTGGATTGCTTTAATTATAATTTTTACATCATTCTCCTAATAAAAGACAGAGTATTGCTGACTATAAGGTAGCTTTAACAGACAACATGACAAGACCCTCATTATCTCATAAAATAAAACGTCTGCATTTACAGCTTACATTCATTTCTAAAGCCTTTTATTGTTTGTGAATATCCCAAGGAATACAAAATATTAGCTTAACTAGATACTTTAAGTCACAAAAAAATAAGCCACATATTAAAACACTGTTTCCTGGGAATTATTCTTACTATTCACTGGATAATCCAGACCAACACTATGCCTTTTCAGTAGGAAACAGCATTCAAACACAGAAACCCCGTAAAATAATCATACTCATATAATCCTAATTTTAAGGATTGCCACATTTACGATCATAAAA
>JBCJKH010060466.1:0-20914 GCA_039877255.1 Loriculus beryllinus | reverse complement strand
TATCAATTCAATGAATAATGCATATTGCAGAACAGAAAGACAGAAAATGTAATACCAGTGCAACATACAACAAATCTCCTAATCTTCAGTTCCTTTGATTTATAATCAGGATTGCTAATACAGGTTTTTGTTCAACTTTTGCATTTTCGTAGTACAGGATACTATTTTTAATAGTATTTCAACAAGCTAATCAAAGATAGAATCGCTGTTTGACAGTGCAAAGGCAACAGAAATTTGAGCTAACTCAGTGAAAGCAAATTGGAAGCCACTAAATGAGCAAATGTGGACCATACAACTAGATAAACCAATGCAAGCAAACAGTTTCTTAAAGCAAATTATCATGCTGTGGAGCACATGTCAGTAATTTGCTGCAAAGGTGGATAGGGAATAATTTCCTTGGGGTTTTGTGGGGTTTTTTTTTTGTTTTTTGGGGGGTTGCTTTTTATTTTTTGGTTGGTTGGTTTGATTTGTTCAGGGTTTTTTAAATAATCAATCAATGACTTCATTGAGTGCCAAAAGCACCACCAGCTTCCTTATTACAGATGAAAAATACTAGAATCAGAGGCATATGAGGCAAATGAGGAGGAAAATAGAAGGAGGTGTGAAATAGAAGCGTTCATAAATTCTCACAACAGAAAGAGTATACCTGATTTTATATAATAACAGGAAACGGATACATCCAGGTACCACATAATTACTGAGAAAAACAGACCGTTTTATGTTATCATAGAATCATGGCATGGTTTGAGTTGGAAAGGACCTTAATGGTTATTTAGTTCCAGCTTCCCTGCCATGGGCAGAGACACCTTCCACTAGACCAGGTTGCTCAAAGCCCTGTCCAGCCTGGCCTTGAGTGCTGCTGGGGATGGGGCAGCCACAGCTCCTCTGGGCAACCTGTGCCAGGGCCTCAGCACCCTCACAGTAAAGAGTTTCTTCCTTATATCAAATATAAATCTAACATCATTCAGTATAAAGTCATTACTCCTTGTTCTATCACTGCATGCCCTTGTAAAACCTTCCTTTCATGATACTGGTGATAATTTAACGTAGACACAGGATCCAAAAGTAAAATTTTATTATTTTTTTCAAAAACACTGCTAGGAGAAGCTGTTAGTAAGAATGTACCTTTAGGAGGAAGTGGATGATCTCTTCTGATAGATGGATGCTTCTGACCAATCACAGATTTTGGTTGCTACATTTTAAAGGACAAATAGATTGCATAATTTGGTCGTAGCACACTTAATATCTAGTAGACTCAATTACTGAAAGACTTTAACATGCATTCCTGGTTTTTAGATTCACTGGGAGTACAAAGTAAATGTGTCTTTGCAATAAATAGATTCACAACTGTTGAGAGGGAGTGCAGTGAGTAAAACTTATTTGGAGCAGTGTCTTGAGTTGATTTTTAGATTCTCTAATCAAAATTCATCTATTTAAAGAAACCAATGAGATACGTTATTTATTGACTA
Organism: Loriculus beryllinus; assembly: GCA_039877255.1. Taxonomy (NCBI): domain Eukaryota; kingdom Metazoa; phylum Chordata; class Aves; order Psittaciformes; family Psittacidae; genus Loriculus; species Loriculus beryllinus. The sequence continues at coordinate 19,445 of JBCJKH010060466.1, read as the reverse complement.
TTTCTATTTTTTCTTCTTCAGAAAATACCAGTCTGCTAACTCCTTCACTGTCTCTAAAGTAACAGGTTAGCATTTATTTCTTGTAATCTCAGTACGACTTTGAGTTATGTTTTTTTCTAAATAGCGCACATTTATTTGTTTCTGGTTTACTTTCTTCAGTTCAAGCTATCACCTGTGAAACAACAGTGGAACAACTATGCCCATTTCAAAAACCAGCCTCACACTGTCCAAGGTGAAATTCTTTGATTTTTATTAATATAAGGTGCTGACATATTTTCTGTCAGTTTCTTATTATCTATAGTTCTCATTGATAAAGGTGGGAACAGTAGCTGTATAGCATGATTTACCGCAAGCTAAGCTGGAGATATCCACCGGATTACTTTCATAGCAATCCTACAGCCAATACAGGAAGCAAGTACAAAGCCAGAACTGCTAGGAAAACATCCCTTAATGTAGCACTTGAGTCTGTGGACTTGTTTTGTGTTTGGCTATGACTACTAGCTTTCTTGCTGGAAGATATGGAGAAGTAAGTGAAGGAGTGGAATGCAGGAATGGATGGGTACAATCTCATGCTTCAATCTTTTTTTTCTTCATTAAAAACTGAAACTATCTTAATTAAGGGAAATAGAAAGTCTGTCTTTAAGAAAATCTGAAAATAAAAATGTGGTTAAAAATTACTAATTCTGATGCATCAGCTGAAGGAATTTGATAGCAACAGTAATTCATTCAAGATTCTGTGAATGTGCTTAAGTTAATTCTGAAAATGTAGTCTCAGGAGTTTCAAGCAGTAATCAGCTGTGTCATTAATTGCACAACCTCATTTTTCCCTCTCACGCCTTCATCATAAATCAGCACGCCTTCAAAAGGCCTCTGACATCTTGCTTCCTTCAGACAAAAATCTTTTTCCTAGCTGCATTATCTTGTTTGAGTTACCCATCTGTTAAGACTGTAGCATGCCCAAGTGGGGTGACATGTTGATTGGAGTGTCGGCATTAGCCATTGACCCATTTTTCAAATGAAACAGCTCAGAGTGGACCTAGAGCTGACTTGTTCCTTGGAGCAATACTGGAATTACCAAATAAGGTGTTTGATGCCTTCTATACTACTGTTAGCATTTCACATGGTTTTACTGTGCATTTTGGAGCTGTATCAGGCATGAATCACAGTTTTCTCAAAGGTTAACAATATGGTATTGACTAAAGACAGGGTTTTTTTTTTCAGTAGCTTTCTGATATCCTAGAATCAGCCACGAATCTCATTGCTTTCCAGAATTTTTCAGTTTAGCCACAGATACTAAATGCTGACCCTCATTTTAAGTTCCTAAATTGTCTTTCATCACCACATCAGCATCATAGCAGGTCCTCATTCAGATCTGCCTCTCCTAAGAAGGTATGCACATGTACAATTTATATAGGATGCTGTAGAAACAATAATATAAAATGAAAAGAGCCTTCCTTCTCACTAGCTTTTCTGCTGGCCTCACGTATGCTGAACATGAACACAATCTGCTTATTGAAAGGGAAGAAGACCATACCTGTCTGAAAACAGAAATATGTTTTCAAGCAGTTCATTACAAACTACAACTTATATCAGCAATGCTTTCACCTGTATTGTCAAAACCTAGAAAGCTAGTATCGGCATAGACCCATATGTGTAGAACCGTAGAATCAGCTAGGTTGAAAAAGACTTCTAAGATAATCAAGTCCAACCTCTCTACCCCAGGAAAAGGGGTATGCATCGACTTGATTTATACTCAATAATGCTGATGTTAAATATGATGCAATAGTATTCCAGTATCATTCTTTCTAACTGTGTGTGGTTTATTTTTGATATTTCAGGGTGTATTGTCCTCGCAACTGTATGCAGGCAAATCCACACTATGCTCGTGTAATTGGAACACGAATTTATTCTGATGTAAGTAATAGTGAGTTACACTGTAGTATGTAATAAAATATGAAACCCTATAAAAAGCTATAATGTAAAGATAATAAGATTTAATATAGATATCCGGTTCTCCTCCATATCCTCATTTTTTACACAGTCATTTTAAAAATTCTTTTTCAAAGCCTCTCATTTAACTTAGTATTGAGCTGCTGAAGATACAGGAAGTTGTTTGAAAACTCAGTATAGACTTCTGTAGCCTCTGGACCTATGTTTTGAACTTGTTGGCAGTGTATACTCATTTAAACTTTTGCTCTTTAGACCCTAATGCAACCATAACTTCTGTCAGATTAAAGTAGGAAAAAAAAAAATTTAAAAGTCTGAGAATAAATGTCTACATCTCATTATTTTAGATATTTCTTAAGTGTGCAGATAGCTAAAAATTTGCAGTAGGATTTTGATGTATTTGTGGAAAGTATCTCACACTGTCATATTATTTTAGGAGACAAATACCGAATTTTTTGGTTTTTGGTGTTTGGTGGGGTTTTTTTTTGTTTTGTTTTTTTTTTGTCATTCTGTCTACTAGTCAACTTTCTTCTCCTGTCCTTTCTATGTTTAGTTCTGAAGTGGGTAGAAAGAATGAAGGGAGAATTCTTTTTTTATACCTCTCCTATGTCATCTCTCTATGGAGAAGCCAGGATGCAGTGGCAGAGAGCAGTTTTCTTTTTCGCTAGTACATTGTATGTTTAAACTTTTATCTGTCGTAGTATGGCAACCAGCAGGGTCAGACAATTATTTGCTCTACTTTCCATCACTTTAAAATGTGTGAAAATAATCTGCAAATACTTATTCACATTATTTTGAAATTAATCTGTTAGATTACCTAGGTAACTTGTCCTGAAAACACTCCTGTCCATAAATATTGTTAAATGTTTCAGAAGTACTTCCAGTTCAGGAAGATAATTGATTTGTGCATGCGGAACTTGGTCCTTAATGTGAATAAGAGTGGCAATGAAAACAGGTTCAAATGAAAGCCCATTTTGTGGAAGACTATTTTCTTTCAGTTCTGTGGTTGCAATCAAAGGCTGAAGCCAAAGTTTCCCAGTGAGTTAGCAAAGATTTTGTTGTAGGGGAAAGATGACTCATTTCTGTTTAACTTACAGAAGAGAACATCTCAGAATATGTATTTGCTCTGGTTTGAGAAGTCTCAGATGACTTTCATTAATATTATAAAATTATGCTTTAAACTAATTTTAGGTATACTATCTCATTATTCGTCTCCATTGTATAGAAATGTGTGCAGCCATACTGCTTTTAGGAAAAAATGGACATAAATACAGGTAAGAAACCAGGGATGGGAGTCAGCTTACCAACTTCAGATGCTGTCAAGGGTAGGTTGTTACATTGGTGGTGCCTAAGTTATACTGACAGTAGCTTGCAGTACATATAGGATAGTGGTAAAGGAGATAAAGGCATCTGCAGTGCAGGATTTGTTTGACCTTTTCAGAGTGTCTGTTTCAGTATGAGGTGAATTGCTTAATAGAGATGTCTATTCCTCTATATTTCTCACAGAAGGGTTCTAGGGCATCTAGTTCAGATGCAGACGGATGTGTCTTACCTATATCTGTACAGTAGTTTCCATTGATGGTAGCAGCATTATGCAATTTTCTGCAATGTTTCTTTGTAGCTAACATTTAAATTATTTTAAAACTAAGAGACTTCTAATTGAAATTTTCACTAAATAATATGACTGGGTATTTTGTGCATTATTATATGTTACTGAACTAGTTTCAGGTAAAGTGCTTACAGAGAATATTTGTTTAATGTGTGTCCTCTTCTTCATTTTTTCATGTATTCACAGTCAGGTTTGTTTATACATACAGAGAATTTATTACCCCTGTCATAGAAAATGTATTTGAAATTGCAGTCCGTGATCTACTGGATTGAGTCCACAAAACGGAGGATTTTTGTGACATTCCTGCAAATTCTTTTGTTTCAAAAATGCATATGTATATATATAAACGTATGCATGTATGCATATATGTACATGACCATTTGTTTTCACTACTGCTTAGGCTACTTACATTCAGTATATGAAGAAGATTTTGCAGACACTGAGGAAAAAGCAAATAACAGTAATAGATGTCACTAGTGCAAAAAGATAAGTTTACAAACCCTTTTTTGTAGCAGTCATTCATAAGAATCCAGTTTAACCTTTCCTTTTCTGGCTTTGGTGTGGTCAGGCATTCATTCTTAAATTAATTTCATATTTTGTAGTGACTTCTTTTCCTCCCTGTTCCTGAGAAGGGTTTTTCTCTGATTTTCTCTGATTTTCTCTGATTTTCTCTGATTACCGAAAGATCGGTAGTGATCTTTCTTTTCCCCAATGATGCCTCTATCTTTTTCATATCTCCAGTGTGAACTGAAAATGAAGTTGTTAATATATTATAGTACTAGTAATTAATGGTGTTCTCCTAGTTCTTCTCTAGTAGTTAATTGCTTGTAAACTTCACTTTTTGTTTCTTTATACTATAATCCTGTATTGTAGAGGCCATTTTCCCCTTGTATATTTAAAATTGCACATGATCAGTATTATCTTTAGTAACTCCCATAGTATGAGTACATAAAGAATGCTATAATCCTAAAAATAAGGCAACTATTGGTACACAGGGTTTAAGTCTTGCAGCCCTGGAAGGAGGAGAAAAAGTACAGAGGAGCATAAATGGCATCCCTTCTGGCATGTTCAAACCTGCAGCCAGCAGTGTGAAAAGAAAAACCAAGGTGTCTTTGCAAAAGATTCTTTGTGTAAACAATTTCAAATCTTTACTCCTAGAAGTGTTGTAACATTAAAAGACAAACTGTTTAACAGTGGAACTGGCAAGTTCTGTGCTTGGAATGAGAGTAGGAAAAACATTGCTATTTTAAATTCCTGGTTTTATATAGCATCGAGATTACAAAACAGCTATGGTAACAGATATAAATTATTCCAATTATAACTCAAAGAAATGCAATTCTTCTTTGAATAGTGGTTGGTGTGACCAGCTATTGATATTTATATTGACTACATTTTAAAGGTTAGTTGTGGAGCCATCTATTGCAGTGAAGACTTTTTTCCACAAAACAACTTGGCTTGAGTTGCAGATTCACTGTAACTATAACTACACTTTGCTGTGCTGTGTCTTGAACATTGGGACCTGCATTCTGGAGTACCTAAGACGCTTCATTCTTCTGGCACCTTTCAAAATGCTCGAAGAATAGGAGGAGACTGCAAGTTTAAATCAATTATTTAAATTAACATTATCAAGCCTGTCACTGACCAGTCCTTCGTTGGATATTGTTCATGCTACATAGGTTTATGAGAGGAATTAGCGATTAGAGAATGTAAGTTTCACTGAGGTGAAACTGCTGTTAACTTCACAGGGAATTTTTACAGAATCATCGAACACCACATTGGAAGGGGACCTCAAGGATCATCTCTTCCAACCTTTCTTGGCAAAAGCACAGTGGCCCAGCACCTGGCTCAGCTGAATCTTACAAGTGTCTAATGCTGGTGAATCTGGCACTTCCCCAGGGAAATTATTCCAATGGCTGATTGTTCTTAATGTGAAATGTTCCTTTTGTTTACAGTTGGAATCTCCCCAGGAGTAATTTGTGACCATTACTCATCTTTTCCATTTGACTCCTTGTAAAAATGGACTCTCCATCCTTGATGTGCCCTTTAAATACCGTTTAAGTAATGGAACATGGTGATAAGGTCTCCTCTGTGCCTTCTTTTCTCCAGGCTGAACAAACGTGGTTCTCTCAACCTTTCCTCATATAGCAGCCTTGCCAGTCCTTTGATCATCTTTGTGGGCATTCTCTGGACCCTCCCCAGCATGTCCACAGCTTTTTTTGTATAGCGGGAACCAAACTAAACACAGTATTCCAGCTATGGCCTGACAAGAGCCAAGTACAGTGGGATAACCTTGTACTAGAATTTGATTCCACAAGGTGATACACTTGTTGATGTAACCCAGCATCCTGTTGGATTTCTTTGCTGCAGCTGCACACTATTTACTCAAATTGAGCTTGCTGTCCTCTGGGATCCTCTTTCCACAGAGCTGCTCCCCAGCCTCATAGATCCCAGCCTGTGCAGCATTCCTGGATTACATTTTCCCAAGTGCAAGACCTTACATTTGTTGAAATTCATAAGGCTCTTGTTAGCCCACTCTTCCTGCCTATCCAGGTCACCCTGCAGGGTGGCTCTCCTTTCCAGGGTATCCACTTTCTGCTCTGGTACCATTGGCAAATTCCATTAGGGTACATTTCATCACATCTTCCAGATCACTTACAAAGATGCTAAATAGTGTTGGGCCCAATATTGATCCCTAGGGCATCTCACTAGTGGCAAGTTGCCAGTTAAAATGGAGCTATTCACCACTACCCTCTGAGTATGACACGTCAGCCAGTTCATCACTTGTCTAGACTATAATGCATCAGTGTCTTTAGGAGTAGGCTCTGGGAAACTGTTGAAAGCCTTGAAGAAATCCAGGTAGACAATGTCCACCGCTTGGCCTGCATCAGCTGAGCAGGTTACTTTGTCATAGAAGGTGGTCAGGTTTGCTGAGCACGATTTTCGCTTGATGAATCTGTGCTGGCTTTTCCCAGTCATGAGCCTCCTTTTACTTGTTATAGCACCCAGGAGGATTCGTTCCATATTTTTCCCAGGGACTGAAGTAAGGCTGATGTGCCCGTAATTTCCTGGATCCTCCTTTAAGCTCTTCTTGTGGATGGGGTGACATGAGCCTTCTTTCAATCTCCTGGGATGCCCCCCAGTCTCTAGAACTTCTCAAAGATAAGGAGAGCAACTTTGTAATGACATTAGCCAGCTCTCTTAACACCCTTGGATGGATGTTGTCAGGGCCTGTCAATCTGTAGGGGTCAAGCTCCTGTAATAGTGCACACACCAACTCCTCCTCCTTCACTGGTGCTGTGTCTGTGTTTGCAATCTGGATTTTTGTTTTCAGCGTTTGGTGCACAAAAGTGCTATGTAATCTTGCTTGCATAAAGTTTATGGAATTAGACCCTGATTTTAAAAAATCTTTTAAAGCAGTTGGAGTCTTCACCTCCTAACTGTTTCCTCACTCAGTCTTGAGAAGCTACAGCCGTTAGTCTGTCATTAATCAACTGTTTTAGCTAAGGAATGATTTTAGGCCTCTATGTTCTGTTTGATGCTCACATTATACCTTTAATCTAATATGCTTTTAATACTTGTCTATGCCTGAATAAGATATGCCTGGATCTATGTCTGGCTTTGAATATGGATCATTTCACTGCTGTTAAATGTTTTGTACCTAAAGAAGGAATTATTTCAGTCAATCCCTCACCTTTGGGGTAGGACATCCTCCTAGAAACACGTAACTGCATGTGCCTTTGCTATTCTACAGTTCACCTGTTCGGCTTTGGCTGGGAATTAAACTGAATCTCCTGTTCTATAACAATTGACAAAGGTTTGGAGTTCACTACCTCTCTGCTGTTGAAGTGAGGGCTGATAGAGCCTTTCATTCAAAAGGCTCAAGAATTCAGACATGTCCCTGATCTTTGAACTGAAATAGTCTGAAATAAATGATTTTTGAGGTCATGCTGCAGGAGAGCTTTGAAGAGGCAATGTCTGTATTCCTATAAAGTGGCCTATTTCCTATGAAACAAGTCTAAATACTGTAGGATTAATAAAATCAATATAATTATTTTATGTTTCCTAGAATTTGGTTTAAATGTCTCTATTAGTTTCTTCTAAACGATTTCAAAATAAAAGGATAAATGAAAACTAATCTTTTCCTCATTCTTTCTTAGATATCCAGTATCTGCCGAGCAGCTGTGCATGCTGGTGTAGTCCGCAACCAGGGTGGTTATGTTGATGTTATGCCAGTTGACAAAAGAAAGGTGTACGTCGCTTCCTTTCAAAATGGGATATATTCAGAAAGGTACAGAGCTCCGTTTCAAAGATTACACTTTACTCTTCACCTCAGTGAGATTTACAAAGTCTTGCTTTGTCTTTGTACCTGGGCAGTGCTAGAAAGCTTGTACCTGGGGCAGTGCTAGAAAACGAATAGGCCAACATAAATGATCTTCAGAGCTTGTGTAACAGCTATGGTGACTTTGGAGAAGCTGTGGTACCAGAGCTGCCTGCCTCCTCTAAGCTCATAAATCATTACTCTGGAAAGCTGCTTATGAAATAAAATAACTCTCTTGTTTACTTTGCTGGTTCTGTTGCAGCTAACATATTTGATAAGAATATTACCTTTGCTTTCTTTGGGATGTTTTTTAAATTAACATTGGTGATTTATTCTGTCCAAGTTAGAGGATCTGCAATCGATAGTTACTAATAGCTAATGCAGGTTCATGATGAAATTCGTTACTGATTTACATGGTATTGAATTAGTGGGCCTGGATCATAAATAATATTAAAAAGCATTATAAGCCACTATGACATTCACTATCATTAAAACTTTTTTTTTTAATGGTTTGACTATTTTTAACAGTTGTTTTCTGAAAGACGTGGAGATGCTGCTGTGTATTGCATTCTCTGATGATAGCGAATGGTGCATGCTGCAGGCTAAATTTAATCCCTGAAGGAGTTCTCCAAGTTGTAGAGGAAGAAAGAGTAATTACATTAAAAAAAAAAAATCCCTATTGCACCAGTCTTTTAGTCCTGTGAAACTGGGAGTGATTGTTGCTTCTAAAACTGTAGGCTTTTCAAGAAATTTGAGTGGGAAGAAACCTGAAAAAGTTTCTGTAGAGAGCTTGAAAGTAGGGAGTGGCTTTTTTCTTGTTTTTAATTGGGGATGGGAGAATGTGTTGCCTTTTTCTCTCAAACCTTTCAACAAGGCTGGAAACTTCTGAAATTCAGATTTTCTTTGCTTAGTGAATGACTTAATTTACATATTCTTTGACCTTTCCCAATGACCCTCCAGTTACCTCAGAAAGAGAGCGAGCTTACTGACACTTTTATTCTCCATATTAATCTCCTCATTTTGTAGAGGTGTAAGCAGAAAAAGAGATGCAAATTTAATAATTATTGTACTTTACTATTTTGGTAAAGTTAGGAACATCAGCAGTTTGGGAAACAGTCCCATGCAAGTTTCAGATGATGGATTGATTCTAATGCCCTTACAGTCAGCCTATTTCATTGTGTCCTTCCTTACTTTCACTTCCATTTCCCTTTTGTTCCCAGATATGCCTCAGACAGAGTTTGCAAAAGAGAAAACAATGGCACCATTAAATGTGATATACTAGTTCAGTTTGTAAGACAAAAAAATATTTATTCTAACAAAATTTCATTGTGGTTGAATATTTCAGTTTCATTTCTTTTGAAATCAGATATTCATTCAGAAGAAATTTCCTTGTTTTTGTAAAATATTAATTCTGTATAGAAATCTGTTCATCTTATAAGCAACTAACAAGTGATTTTTTTAGGTCTGCAAGTTCTCTGAATATAGTTATTAGAATAGTGAGTATAAGATGGATGACTTCTTCCTGAAAACTTTTTTTTAATATTTTGCTTTATAGAGTATTATTCTTTAAATGAGAATCTCTCATCATAAAGGATCACTTGAATTCTTCTATGCTATTACTTGTTTATAATAAACTGCTTGGAAAAAAAGAATAAATTAATTTGTATTTGTTACTTTTTTTTTTTTAAATTCTTAGCTGAGGTTATGAGTAGTCACAAGAAGAGTCGCAGGATTCTAGAATTATCTTTAACAATTAAAAAGAAATGTCTTTGGAGTGTTACAGTCCTTAAAATAACATCAGGCATGTTTTTATGTTTCAGTTTACAGAATCCTCCAGGAAGCAAGGCATTCAGAGTATTTGCTGTTGTTTGAGTCTGGCAAGTAAAATGTAAAACAGGCAAGTGAATACAGAGCGCTTAGAAGAGAGCAATGAAGGCCATTTCCTATCATTCCTAAAATTTGTATAAAGCTGTAACATTATTGTACAGAAGATGTATACTGCTTTCCACCAAAAAGTTTAAATTACATATATATATCTTAATGAAAAAAATCTGTAAAAGTAAACATGGGATAAAAATTCGTTTGAAAATCTATAATGATATATAACAATATTTTGAATCCTGTGTTAAAAATTGCTATATTTTCTTAGCAGTTACTCCTATACAGTTAATTCATAACTCATAAATGTACTTTGTTTTCTTCATCTGAATATATTATTCTATGGTGCTTTATATATGCCACTAACAATAACCTTAAAGCTATACCATAAGGAGGTCTGAGTTTTTATTTCCAATGTACATAAATGAAGCCATCCAAATAATTCAATAAAATAAATCATGCCTCAAAGTAAAATAAATATATATATAACTTTTTGATGATTTACAGTAGCATTAGCCATGCAAGCACAAATGGAGAGATAGACTGTTTTCAATTTCACACTAATCATAACAAGTACAAACACCTATTTTGAAATGAAATAGAAAATATAAAATATAAGGAAGTCCTGGGTCATATTAGCATGTTTCGCACAAAAATAATTTTATTAGACTGGGTCATTCATGTTTATTATTTCTTAAATATGTTAGTAAATGTCTATTTGATGCTGCTAAGCTCTTTAGTTTGAATAACTGATTCATTATAGCCCAGTCTTTCACAGATCTGTCTTGGAATGGGAAAGTGAAAGATAGATATACATAACCTTGAAAGATCTGAGGAAATTTTCATCCTGAGTAACCTGAAATTAAGGAATAAGCCATCCGTTCTGCAATGCAGTTCTGCACATATGCATGCTTTACTTTTGCCATGTAATTTCTTCAATTTACCTAAATTGGTTTTCAGCAAAAATGTAGAGTTATACACATAAAAATTGCACACTTGAAGCCTTAAGCTGTGCATGGTATCCATATACTGTACATTAATATGAGGGTAAGTGTTCAAAAAACAAAGGGTAGTCTTGCTCCTTATGACCTGGCAAATACTCCTGCAGGCCAGGAAGTATAGTGGTACGGAGCCCAGTAACTATTATGTCATTTGGTGCTTCATCATTTAAAAAAATTCATTTATGGTGAACAGCCCTGTGCATTAATTTTACCATATTATGGTATATGAAGAACATGTAGTGATGATACTATGTTTCTTTCTATGAAAAGTGTATTGGTGCTTTAAAACTGAAAAGCTGTTTATTTTTGGTATATTTTGTTTCTGTTGTTGAATTTATTTCCTTCAAACTTGTAAACTTATTCATATTCTTCATATTTCAGAATACTATATTCTGCCTTCTGTTTTGCTACATGTACTACCTCATGTAGTTAGGCAAGCTTTGTTAGGTTTTTGACTCTGTTTTGAATAAAATTAATTTACATAGTAAGAGTGCCTTTGACAGCATTTATTTTTGAATTGTTTATCCTGCCTCAATAAGATGAAAGTAACAGGCACCCAAAATCTGCTTTTTCTGACCTAAACATTGCATAAGTGATTATAAGTGATTGTAAAAAATTCACCACCTTTTATTCTGTCCAGCTTTTTCCTGTTGTGCTGTGCAAACATTCCTAGCTACATTTGTTGGGAACAAGCATTTTATATTACACATGCTTTTTGTGCTTCATAAGGCTCATGGTCATCTTGAAGATTCCATGTGGGAAATCTGTTTAATTGATGAGGGAGAAAAGGAGTCTTTGATGTATAACCCATTTTTTTTTGCAGGTGCTGGCAGAGAGCCATTGAAAGAAGTTTTATATAGGTTTTGCAATACTGGCACTAGCTGTTCTGAAGAGTTAAAACCAAAGTGCAAGCAGACCTTGACTGTGGTAGGAATCTGTCATTCAAAGGCTTGAGGTAGACTTGTACTTCCTTTCCTTGAAAGCACCGAGGCAGTAACACAGAAAGGCCTTGCAGTACCTACAGCTGGGATTGTCAGAACATAAAATGGAGTAAAGGCTGAAATTAAGGCCATGCAGAACTGCTGAGGGAGAAATTTGAAAAAAGAAACAGTGTAATTGCAGCAGTAGTGTTCCTTTCCACACAGGCAAGACACTTCTTGTGTCCTGGCCTTGCCATCCAGCAGCTCTCCATGTCCCCTGCCTGGCCTGTGGTCACAGCAGTTGCCTCAGAAGCCTGTAAGGTGCTGCTGAGCCTGGCTCTGATGACCAGGCTGTAAGGGGAATGCCTTTCTTTGGGAAGGGCAGAGCCTGGGATGAGGGAAAGACCAAGATAGTCACACCTTCACTCATAACCACAGCTTCCTCACTTTTGCTAGGTGAGTGAGTGAAGTCCCATGCAGAAAGAGTTGCTGCACCAAATTTCTCCCTTTTTCCCACATTTGTTCTTGATACCTTTTTGTTCTGTATGTCTTTGCTTCTTGCTCTCTCTCATCTGTAAAATCCAAACTACATTTGCTGGGAGTTCCTGTGCAAGGGAGCAGGGGTGGATCCTTAGTGCTTCAACAACCAAGTTAGTGCTTTTTGGCAGAAGTGTGGGCTAACATCAGTATGTGTGTGGATGGTGGGTGTGAGCAGCTCTATTAAGCAACACAGTGACATGAATAATGGGAGGCAAGCAATTCTTTCTCTCCACATCTGTTGTATAAATTTTGGACTCCTGTTGCCTTTCCACATGCAATGATTCTATTCTGTTATAATAAATATATTCCAGCCAGCATCAGCTTTATGCGAAATTCTCTCATTTATGTACTGTAAGTAATGAGTCAGTGAGTAGACATTTCTAAGCAGTTGTAGACTGGGACCTACACACAGGTATTTTTGTCTGCACCAGAAGCAACTGTATGCCAGATGGTCAAAACTAATTTACGCAACGACTAGATGAGTAACTCACACTCATTTGCAGTATCAGAAAACTTGTTGAAGCCTAATGAAAAAATTTAGCTGAAAGTAACTTTAAAATGATGAAGAATCATTAAGTTAACTGAGCAGTTACAAAATTACATTCTTGACTTGAAATTTAAAAAGAAAAAAAAAGGATAATGAGAAAGTAATGCTGAAAGGGCTAAAATATCAAAGAATGGAAACCCACTGAATACAGTAAGTCCTTAAAAGCTTGTGTGAGTCAAGGGAGAGTACATATGAACCTTTGTCTGTAATCCTGTGGTCATAATCCCATTATGACCTGCTCCATGAGGAATCTTTTCAAGAGAAAAGCATAGGAATCATTTGGAGAGGAGTCAAGTATTTGTCAAGCATAGTTCACTTGCCTGGTGAGCTTTTCAGTAAGAAGGCATTTGTCTGCTATGCTGCATCTCTTCCAGCTGGAGTAGCTGATTTCATAACTAAACAAGATGAAAGCATGTGTGAAAGAAAGTGGCCAGACCCAAACTGATAATTTTTTAACAGTATCTCACCATTTTGATAGCTGTATGTGGATACTTTAGTATTAGGGAACTTGGAATGCATACTCATGTCAGCAGATGACTTGTAGATCTAGCTGGACACGAACTTCAGAAACTAAGAAACATTTCCTAAACTCTGTGGATACTGAAGAGTTTTATGGGGTTTACAGACTTCCTTGTGTCTGATTTCTGCATAGGGGACTGTCTGATCTAGAATTCATACATAAAGTGGTTTTGGAACCAAGCCGGAAACACAGGTTAGGATAATGTGTGTGAGTTTACAGGCTTTTAACTAATGAAGAACTCAGTTTCAGGTTTTATGTAAATGTTTAGATTGTCAGCTGTCTATGGATTCTTAGCAAATTTAAAAGAAGAAAAAGAACATCAGCTTTTGCATGTGTTGATACATTTGCTGAGGAAAATGCACAGCACTTTACTTCAAATGACAGATATGTAACCAAGTTACTCACAGAAACAGTGTCTTCTGTGTGGCAATTGCTTTTAATGTTTTGAATTTGCTTAAAACTCAGATAACCCAGTTTCCTGTGAATACACAAGGGAAGGTTTATTTCCTTTAGTCATACAAAGGGTCAGATTTAGAACTGTAAATATTTGGAAGTTACAAAGATTATTTATACAGTGCAATATTCTGTTTGAAAATTTATATAAATACTGTATGAAATACTGTACTGTCACACTTCTATGTCTTAAGGCTTTTTATAGTGTCTGTGGAACTCTAGGGAATTATACAAGGAATGAAAGGCCTGAAGAGTTTTATTTCATTCAGTGTATAATATGCATCTTACAGAGCTTTAGATATACAAATGTTATCATACTTTAGTATTCAGAAAATTGCATGTGACTTTATAAAGACAGACATTGCGCATATGGGAAAAGAAGCCAGGCTGTCAGCGTTAGCTTTAGCCTGCCTTTGTTGTCAGGAATAAATGATGGAACTAATATAATGCTGATATTATTGTTATTAAATGACCCCTTGTTGTGTGCTAGGGGGCAATGAAAATACAATAAAATGTAATTCCTACTTCATGTTAACATAGGATAGTAATGTGACACTTGAAATTTGCCATCAGCTGTCCAGTGATCTGTGTCAAATATCTTGTTCATCTTAGCCTGTTTGCTAGGAGACAGATGCCTACATCATTAAGCCTTCATAGCATTTTGTAAAAAGTACTAGTAATGAATCTTAAATTTTCAGAAGCTAACAAAAGTCTCCCAGTTGAACTAACTCAATAATTACATTGAATAACTAGGGTAATTATTATAAGGCACATGAAAATGCAACTGACTGAAGGAGGAAAGTAAAGAAAATGCCAAACAGGCAGTCATGGTACTCCATGTCTTACTATCCACATTGATTTCTGCTATAATTACCCTAGTTATTCAATTTAATATCAGCCCCTCGTGCTGTATTGGTTTTCTCTGTACTAACAACAGGGTGAGTGTCTGAAGGCTAGCAGCAAATTTGTTGGTTAAGAACTGAGATACACTGGCCAAACTACATGACTAAGTTTGCAATACTAGGTCTTTTAATAGGCAGAAAAAAAGACTTCAGTTGCCAATGGCAATACCTCTTGGTCTTTTAATACCCTAATTTTACTTTAAGCATAAGCCTTAAAACAAAATAAAAATTTCAGCACATAACTCTTTAGTAAGAAATTCAGTTGTTTGAAATCCCATTTATTTCAGCTGAACAGAAATTGCTGTAGCTAACACCAGCAGTATTAGCAATAATCTCCTTCAAATTTTATTTATGCAGTTCAGTAAGCTTTATTTAATGTGTTTGCTGTTATTTCTGCAAGAATGTTTTTTGTAAGACAAAATCCTTATTAAGAGTATCATCTTAGAATAAATACAAGCACTTGCATTAGATTTGATTGCATATCTTTTGGCAGTTACTTCCAAAGGCTGATAGACTCCTAAGAATTTGTAATAATACTAATTAAGTACTTTTAGGGTGCTCAGGAAACAAGAAGATCAGGGAGTTAAAAATACTTCCAGACTTAACCTACATTTTGAAAAACAAGTACTTCAGCTGCTTAATTATTCACTTAGGCTTGTTTATATGCAATGTAAATAGCAAGCTGGCTTTGACTTCTCATAAATTGCTGCTACTGTACATCCCAAAGATAAATTGGCAACAGTTGCTAAATAAATCTCCCTGTAGTAAGTCCAGTCTTCATTTGATTTATCTGCTGAAATTTATCTGTTTCTTGGTGGTGGTGGGTGTTTTTTCCCTACTGAATAACCATTTCTTTTATTGTGTCAGAACAACTCCAAGACCTTTGGGGCTGCAGGCTGCACTAAGCACAGAAACAGAGCAATCATTTTGTGCAAAAGGACTTAGCTTCAGATTTTGGATTTAGCCCAGTTTAGTACACAAAGAAGGATATTGTATGAATTGATTTAGTGCTTGCTGTGCTGGAGGTGATAGTCCTACTTTGGCACAGCTGTAACTGAGCCAAGGAATAGTTTTGTGAAAAGCTCTGACCCCTTCTCTCTTACTCAATAAGAATTATGAGTCAAATTAGATCAGTTTGCATTTTTAAATAAAATGAATAACTAGACAGATGGGTTTGTGGCTTGCTGATAAAGACTTGCCCTTTTGCCACTGATTGAGGGTTTAAGCATGTTGTACCAAACACATTCAGTGATGTTCGGATCACTGTGATTTTTTTTTTCACTTGGCAGTAATGTTAGAACAATTTATATTCAGAAATCTTCTGCTCCAGCAGCTTCAAAGCCCACATAATTTTAAAGTCATTTTCTAGAAGTTATTTCATTCTTTTGTATTTTGTAATATGTAAAGAGTTGAAGACTTCTAGAAATGAACAAGTCACACCTTGAATGAGATGTGCTATTGCATCTGCTACACAATAAAAATATACTTTTTGATTTAGGACTTCAGTTAATACTTCGAGTCAATTTGTAGTTTTCTTTACAATCACTGGAGAAGTACAGTCCAGTCGAAACACCTAAAATATACTTCAGGAAAACCACCATATCTACAACGGTCTCTCAGAAGACATTCAATTCAATGCTTATTTATCTTACATCAATACAACTCAGTATCACTGCTATAGAAATCACAGTCTCTGGAGTCTATGATGCCCCAGAAGGCTGATTTTCCACCCCATCTTCTTATTTAGCACCAGTCAAAAGCATAGGCAAAGGACTCAGCGCCCCTTGTAAGATGCTGAAAAACTTAACATTCGTAGTCAGTTGAAGAATCAGGCTTTAACAGGAAAGGTGAGATTAATTTGCAGCTGAAAGCTAGAAAAGCTGAGGTCTCTGAATATAAGAAATGGCATTTAAAGGAAAGCAGGGAACTTTGATGTATTAGGAGACAAACTTACATTCCTGTGTCACATGGTTCATGAGTAGAAATGGTTGATGTTGCTACAATACAAAGAATAAATCTTAATAGGGAGTGATCTCTGTACTGTCTGTTTACTACCCCAAACAAAATAACCTTCAAATAACATTTCAAAGCTCATTTTTTTTCTTCATTGTGTAAAAATAGGCAAATACTGAGGTTGGCAGGGCTGAGAATTAAAATTTGTGTGTAGTTTGACTAGTAGGTGGATAAGAGCTTTCTGAAGTATACTGATGCACAAAAATCAGATGCAAATTTTTTCATTCACAAGCACTCAAACTCTCTGTGACCAGCTTTCTAGCAAGCTTTGTTCTTTGTGCAAACAAATCACTTAAATTGGTGTCCGTTTGTGTTACATTTACCTGTTTTGTAGGACAGGCAGAGAAAACTGATTTTTTTTTTTTTTTGAGTTTTTGCAAATACAGCTGTATTTAGTGATAGCTGTAAGGTGAAATGAGAAATACTCTCCATTGTATGTCAGAAACACGTATTTATGCCTTGAAAATGGTTATAATACAGAGCTACTCCACTTAGTATTCTCTAAGGAAATAATAACTATTGGGAACTGGTACATTTTAGAACTGCTCAAAGAATCTGGGACTGATGGATCATGAAGGTCAAATTCAGAAAAGTATTCACTAAAGCAGAAGGCATGATGGAGGGTAGTTTGTTTTACAATTTTGCTACAGAAAGTTTCCCAAATCACTTAGATTAGAAAGTGCATCTTACTATGTCTTCTAAACTGAACAATCATCAAGTTTCTCTTAATTTCTACAGCTAGATATTAAATTATTTAAATTTGTAGGTAGATGTGCCAACCCTTTTTTTTTATTAATTACTAAGGACTTAAAAATGAACTGAAATTCCTGTAGTCCCTTCAGCTTTGATTGTTCTTCCAAACTGTAGTTCACTGAAGATCTCTACCAGTTCATTGGTCAGCAATACTCTCCATACGTACATTTTGCTAGATAGCAGTGTGTTAGAAGCGAAAAATCCAGAGAATCTGCATTGCTAAGAAAGTTATTAAAGAAACAATAATATGTGGGTTATCCTCACAGTGTAAGGATGATAGTCTGCTCATGAGGAATGCAGTTTGTGTCCCTAAAAAGCTAATGTGGAGAAAATAGCTTCTTTCAACCTACCAACTAAATGGTATGTGTTAGTGGAAAGACTTGTTATTCAGTACAACTTCTAGGTTTGACCCTGGAGTTACTAAGCATCTGCACAGTTGAAGTTGCTACCGAACTCTCACTCATAACTCATGCCTAGTGACAGAAGTGACTGAAATAAAGGTAGTGTCTCTCCTCCCACCTAACCCAGCTGCTTTGAGTCTCAGCAAGAGCATAAATGCCTCTTTTCCTTCCTAGTCAAAGGTGGCATTTACAAAGAAAGAGAAAATCTTGAGAGGATGTCTGTGGCAATACTGCACTGCACAGCGGGGCTAGAGGGATGGCTGACTTCTTGCAGGGCTCTGTCACTGGAAAGGTTCATGTGAAATCACAGAGAGGAGAGGGAGTGAGTCTTGCCATACCATGAACATGCACAAGGAAGCATGATAACAAAGGCATCTTCAGCCCAGTAACAGTAGTGACAACAAGTAGGTTTTGTGCACTAAAAAATTTAGCAAATTATATTGTGAAGTAGTCAAGCTGTTAATCGCTAGATATAATGCTGCAAGTATGATAAATGGAAGGTTAGGATATCTTTTCAGTTAAACTGGTGTAAATCATATAAAAGAATAATCCCACCAACATCTGTGATGCTTTTCATAATTGTAAGAATACTTCTGTAAGAAGCAAGTTTTTTGCCAGGTTAACTATATCAGTGTGCCAGATGTTTTTAGTGGAAGATGGATAAGCATTGCCTGTTCTGAATAACATGTTGGTACTAGGTGACTTAAGAAGAAATCTTTATAAAAAGGTAGCTAATCCATTTCACTGGGACATTCAAGTGTAGGGTGATCACAGAACACCTAAGGTTGGAAGGGACAACCTTGGTTGCAGCTCAATTGGTCCAAGCCCCCTGCTAAAGCAGAGCCACCTAGACCAGGCTGCTCAAAGACCATGTCCAGACAGGTTTTTACTGTATCCAAGGACAGATGCTCCACAACCTTTTTGGACACCTGTGCCAGGCTCTATCATTGTCAAAGTAAAAACATGCTTCTGGATGTTCAGATGGATCATCCTGTGTTTTAATTTATTCCCATTTCCTCTAGTACTGTCACTGGGCACTACTGAAAAGAGCCTGGCTCCACCTTCTTTATACCCTGTCATCAGGTATTTGTACAAGCTGGTAGTATCCCCCTGAGCTTTCTCTTCTCCAGGCTGAACGCTCCCAGCTCTCTCAGCCTTTTCTCATAGGAGAGATGCTGCAGTACCTTAATCATCTTTGTGGCCCTTCATGGACTTTCTTCAGTATATCCATGTCCCTCCTACACTGGGGAGCCCAGAACTGAATCCAGCACTCCAGGTGTGGCCTCACCAGTGCTGAATGAAAGGAAAGAATCACCTCCCTCAATACTTTGCTGGTAACACTTTGCATAACATAGCCCAGGATACTGATAGCCCTTTTTTCCATAAGTGCAAATTGCTTGATTTTTGTTCAACTTGATGTCCACCGGGACCCTCAAATTGTTTTCTTCAAAGCTACTTTCCAGCTGAGTGTCCCCAGCATACACTGGTGCACAGTTGTTCCTCTTCACCTGCAAGACTTTGCACTTCTGCTTCCTGAACTTCTAGGAACTCTTGTCAGCACATTTCTCCATCCTGTTGTTCTCCATGCCCATCCTGCTTTATGGTGGCTACATGCTTCTGCTCACTGCTGCACTGATGCTCTT
>JBCJKH010060464.1:18792-33044 GCA_039877255.1 Loriculus beryllinus | reverse complement strand
CCCCCCCCCCCCCCCCCCCCCCCCCCCCCCCCCCCCCCCCCCCCCCCCCCCCCCCCCCCCCCCCCCACCCCCCCAAACAGGAGGGAAACAAAAAGAAGGCTGTTTCGTGTAGAAACATTAAATGAGAAATGCAGCCATGGAAAACTCAGATGCGCTCAGACACACACACACACACAGACATGCACACACGCAGAGCGACAACAACAACCACCACCGCCAAGGTTATTATAATTAATTTAAAATCTGTTTAGAAAAGGGCTCCTTTTATGTTGGACGGGCTCTTTAAGCGGCTCAAGAAGTATGAAAAACAGGAAATCAAACTGCCTCATTAGGAATTGACTCTGCTCAGTAATTAGAGGCTAGAAAACAAAACAAGGAAAAGCAGGTGGCGAGTGAGCTCTGAGCAGGCAGCTATTGTAGCATTTCAATGTTCTGCAGGCTAACAACCTTATTTTTTCACAGAAAAGTTTTACTTCCATAGAGAAATGATTATGAGAATCATCCAAAGTTTAATGGGCAAGTGCTGCTTGTTCAGCCTCAGCACGGAGGCTGCTGCTCGCCTCAGCCTGGGGTTTAATTCGTAATTAGGCGGTATTTTGCTGAGTTTAAAAAGACAACTCTGTTCTCCAGCATCGACTGCTCTCCCCCGAAAATCACGTTAAAAGTAATTACTGAGCGATCCCGTATTTTGCTGATACAATCAGATGAGATAACCCTAGACATTAATATCAATTACATTTTCTAACAATAACCTTTGCTGAGCAAATGCTGCCAGTGATTTCCAGCAAACATGTTCTAGTCATGCCAGAGTTAGCTTTGCTTGCTGTACCCACTAACTCCTTTGATTTTGCAGGAATGTGCTTTTTGCAGAGGTCTTGCTTCCAAAAGGCACCCATAATTATTTGCCAAGACCCTGTTTGAATCATAGAATCATAGAATCGTTAGAGTTGGAAAGGACCTTAAGATCATCCAGTTCCAACCCCTCTGCCATAAGCAGAGATACCTCACACCTCACACTAAACCATGCCTCCCAAGGCTTCATCCAACCTGGCCTTGTCACACCAGCGTGGGTGCCTGCTCTGCCCTTGGTGATGGTCGCAGGGCTTTCTGGCTCATTGCAGGGTAGGCACACGTTGCAAAAAGTAAATACTTGAGGGGGACAGAGCTAGCTCTTACTGATCCACAAAGTAAGTTTGTAAATAAATCAAATCTTTTCCCAAGAATTAAGTAAACGAATGCAGAAGATGTGAAAAATTAACCTTTTTCGTGTGTGTGTAATGATAGTGAAGGAAATGGCTTTCTTTGCATGGTTCTTCTTTGGGTAGAAAATAGAAGCTACTTTTATCATGTGCATTATTTTTTTTCAGTGGGAATTTTAGTCCAGGTCTGTAAAAACAACAAATACAACCCGATGATAAAGCATGAGTATTTACCTACTGTTTACTGCTGACATCCTGTCAGGATATGGTGCAGCTGAGCGAGTGCATTTCAGCTCAAGATGAGCCTGGTGGCTTTTTCCTTGATGGGGAATGTGGAGCGAATGAAGGCAATGGGGCTGGGTGATTTATCTCCTTGCCAGTTAGGTGTTTTATGGCTCTGTGGTGGGCTGCAGCTGTAGGAGAGAGCAACGCTTTCCATAGCATCTGCACCGAAGGGTTAGGGATGGTGCAAGGCGAGCCTGGCAGAGGCAAGCTGAAGCCCAGCTGCAATCAAAGCAGGTTCCCTGGTGTAAACAAGGTGTCAGTAAGATTAAAAATCAGCCTTCCTGTGGCTGAGCTGAGCCACGGGGCTGAGGAAGTGCCGCAACCGGCACCAGGCTGGCTTATGCCTGGATGAGCTGCGACTGCTGCAGAGGTTTGTGGCCTCTGGCATGGTTCCTATCCTGGAACAAAACTCAGGTAGACAAAGAGGGAAGTGTCTGCTGGGTGTTCAGGTTTAAGTGGTGAGCAGCGTGAGCATGGCTGTGCCCTGGGCAGATGACCCTGGGGCAGCTTTGTGCTCCCAGAGTGCTGCCCAAGGGCCACGAGTCCCAGGACTACAAAAGCTATCAAATAAAATAGGACATTCTATTGCTTGTTGCTAATAATGACTCTTTAAATCAGTTATTCCTTCAGGCAAAGGCTTCCAGCAGCTAGGAGGTGATATGGTTGAGCCTCCACAGGTAAACAGGGAGCTCTTGGTACCTTATTGCTTTGCTGACAGCAGTGAGTGCATGGCCCTTTTCTGCACCAAGTTTTGGGTTACTCCCTGCCCTCAATAGGATGCTTAGGGAGGGAGAGCTTAGAGAAGGATGGAGCAGTTCACAGCCAGCCCAGAGATACCTTGGCCCTTCCTTGGGAGGGAGCTCTGTGCTGACCAGCTTTTTGAATCAAACCCTGGGCTGCTTTTCTGTCCTGAGGGTAGTTTTGGGTTTTGCCACTGCCAGCAGGGGCACATCCTCTGGTTTGCATATGTGGAGGCTCCTGGAGTGTAGCATTAGCACTGTATGCAGCATGCCATACGTTACTTGATTTATCTATTAGTGTTTCATGCTCCTGGCCAGCAGACTAATGTGATGGATCTGTCTGTTGATGGCACAGTGGCAAGCGGAAAGACATGGGATATCACCTCGCCAAAGGGTGCAGGTGAGCACTAGGCACATCCCCAGATTCCCACATGTTGTGGGGTGGGAAATGAGCCTCTTTCACCTGCTGGTTCCCTCAGAGGCCAGCTCTGGGCTGCCAGAAACCACCCTGCTGAACAAAGGGACCTTGTGCTGGCTGGGTAGATCAGATATGCTGGAAGCACCACAGATTGTCAACTGTCCCTTGGCAAAGTGACCCCACAAAATGTGGATGTGGATTTGACTCTGCTTTCCTCTCCCATAACCTCCTTTGGAGGTGTTCCTTTGATCAGTAGGCTTGCATTTCTTTCTTGTTGTAACACATGCGTCTGATGCTAGGCTAGAGGCTTCCTTACCAGCAAGTTGAACCTTATTCCTAGATCTGTTGACATTTACTATAAGTGGTTGAGCTGGGCAAATAATCCATGAATATATGTTGACATTTCTAAATCAATTTGCTTTGTCTGGAACTACACCTGTCTAGGGATTACTCTTTGCAAACATTCAATGGACTGACTTCTGCTGTAAATAGCCACATAAAGTGTCTTTCAGCATCTCAGAGACCACATTTGAAACCAGCTCATAAATGTGTGAGGGCTGGGCCTGCCTCTGTCTGTATCTATTAGGGAGCAGATACAATCATGGCTTAATTGCCCGGTTGCAAGCAATGGTGTTACTTAAAACCGAGTTAACTGGCACAAGAGGCCTTCAAACACTTCGTTGCTCTGCTTAATCTACATGGCCAAGCATTAGAAACTGCATAAATCAGCATTGCAAACGAACCTGTGGAAATCATAACCTTAAACAAACAAAAAAAAGCTCCAAATACATCAAACGTGAATCATTTGCTGGGATCCAGAAGTTCTTAGCAGGCACAGCTAATGATTTCCTGTGGTTTCACAGCACAGTGGCTGAGAGAGGGATGCGGGGGGGAGCACCATGCTGCCTCCTGTATTGTTTTAATCAGGCTCTTGTAGGTGGAATTTGTGAACTCATGAGAATGAAAGTTCCCCAGCCCTGGCAGGGATCCAAGCAGAGTTTGGGCAGACATTGTGCAAACTTCCCCATGTACCTCCAGGGGCTGATTTACTGCAGGATGAATGGGGTCCCCGAGCCGCCCCACTAGCACAGCCCAACGTTGCCTGCATCTCCCACTTGCAGAGTTGGGCTGCCCATCATCGTGGCTCTGCCTCCTTCCATCCCTTTCTTCTATGAGAGGAGGAGGTATCGCTCCCTCTTGCAAAGCAGCCTCCATCCTGATTTGCATCAGGCTTGCTATTTCAGTCCTGGGAACCCCAAAGTTGCCGGATTAGGTTTTCGTTGTTTTCACAAATGCCCCTTCAGGGCTGAGCTGAGCTGTTAAAAATAAGGCACTAAAAAGATAAATGGTTTCCGGGGGGGGGAAGGGACAAGGGAAGAGGCTTAGGACAGCTGTAAAATGCTGGAAGGTTAAATAAAACATTCAACTGCTTGTGTAGTTCTTCCTGATGTTTCTGAAGCCACTGACGACCTGAAGAAGCTGGAGGAATCATTCTGCTTGCTGCATGTTTTGTTCTTTTTTTTTTTTAAGCTTGTTACACAAAACATTGTTTTTTCCATTTCAGGAAGTCTCTTGATGCCCTTTGGTTGATTTTGTTTTGCTTGTTATCTGGACAACTAATATTTTTTCCTGTTAGGGGGAAAAAAAGATTTTCCCAAGCAGATTAAAGATGTTTTTTAAGCCTATGAATGGTGACATGGTTCACTTTCATTGCTTTGTTTATTTTTAATAATGAAAAACACCTTAATTTATCGTAGCACAACGTCCATCCTGGAGTAAACCTTGAATTGAGTTTTCGCTTGTTGTTCCTGATTTGTTTGTGGCTTCTTATCTAAGGGAAGGCTGTGAGTGTTTTCTCATGCTTTTCTGAAGTCGTGGCACGTGACAGAGTTTTCTACACAGCACATCGATGGCCACTGGACAACGACAACCACGTTTGCAAGAGGCCCTCACTTTATTTGGTGGTTTTGAAGTGATTTTTTAATTCTGAACACATTATAGTTAGCTTTATGAAGGTAAGTTCATCCCGCCCCTGTACTGGGAGGATTGTTTGAAGTGACATCGGTTATTTTTTGAATAAGAATAAGAAAGAAATGGGCTCTATGAGCAAGATGCAGGTCTACAAAAGGGCAGCTGAGGTACAGACAACCAAACTTGGGTTTGGGAATGAGGACCTGTAGCTTGTCTTCTTCTTTGCAGCTTAGGTTGCTATTCAATGCTTTGCAAAGGCAGTGACACTCCTGGTGCCTTCAGGCTGGTGGTATATTCTGCATGTATGTGGTTGTGAACAAGGCAAGAGGAAATTAGACTGCTGAGCATCAGAGAATAAAGGCTGAAATTATGAAGGGCATGGGAAGGGGGGGAAAGTCATCACTATATATTCTGGGTATAAGCTTTAGAAGATGTGCTGTGCACCACTAGTGAGTGGGTGCCATAGGAGCCCTGTGGGGATGTCTGTCGCAGCAATGAACCTGCCACCTCTCCCAGCCTCAGGGGCCACGGCCAGGCTGGCTGTGAGAGCTGAAGGCAGCCTGGACCCTGCGTGAGGATCCACCAGCCCCACATAAGATGGGATGCTGCCAGTGAGTTCTGCACGGGGTAACGGTTGGACTTGATGATCTTAAAGGTCTTTTCCAACCTAGTTGCTTCTACGGTTCTATGGTATGTGGGCAGGTGTCCAGTCCCAAGAGCAATGCACGTCCCCATTTGCTCCTCGTACCCACCAGCGGGGAGGAAGCCACGGGGTCTGTCCTGCCCACCAGCGGCACGGAGGAAGCACGGATGAGGTATTTTTCTTGGCACTGGGACCTCCGGCGTTCCAGGCTTGCACGTGCCGCCTGACCCCAGCAAGCTGCCTCCTCTGGGGCCGCAGCTCATTTCCTCCTGCTCCGAAGGGAAGGCCCTGCATGCTGATGATGGTGGCATTGGATCGTATGTGTGTGAGTTGGTTTCAGCTGAATAACAGCACTGCTCTTCCCAAACTGCTCCTGTCCCTGCAATTTTTACTCTTTTGCACATGTTTAACAACCTGGGCAAACAATAACTTGTCCTAAGGGACAAAAACTGCGGAGAAGATGAAAAAATCCCATCAGGAGAGAAGCACATCTTCTCCCTCTTTGTTTTATCCAAGTTATCTGCCAAAGGTCCTATAGATACTTACATTCTGCTCACTGCTGTAGTGATATGCATTTTCTTAAGCCGGCCTATATGCAAGAGGCAGGTTAATTCATGCTGCCCATTTTGAGTGTCCTGTATAACACAAGTCTGGGGAGCAGATGTAGATGAATTTATTTGCAGATCTTACAAAAGAGGGGCTTCTAACATGAGAGCGCACCTCACCCTGTGAAATGCCTGAAAGAAGACTTTGACTTTTGCCTTTCCAGGCTATCTAATAACAAAACCGGGCGTGCATCTTGAGCAGGTGCTTTCAAGGAAGAAAAACAAAATCTGTAAGCAGGATTATGGCACAATTTCAGCAGTAACTAAAAGGATCTGGGCCTGGTGGTGAGAACAGCTGCACCTAGAGACCTCTCGGACAAACAGCTGGACCAGGCCCAAAGCAGGGCTGTAATTGCTGCATTATTACGTTAGCCACCAAAATATGTGAGTTGTTGTGCACGATCTCTTTTCCAAATGATGGTGGTATGGATACCACTAGTTTTATCAGCTCGTATTACAGCAATGATGGAAAAACGCCGGTCAAGGCTGGAAAATCAGGGTATTAATTTCTGCACAAATGTCGGGAAAAACATCAACAGAAGGGAATTATAGAAAATGAAGAGGGGTAAATGTCAAAATCATGCTGTGCCCAACTGGGTGCTATGTGCTGCCCTCGCATAAGGAGGGCACACGACTCCTGTCTGAAGGAGATGCCATTCTGGGAAGAGAGGCTGACGGGAGGACCCAGCCTGTGACCGTGCCAGGCCTTGAGGGTACCACGGGGCTGTGATGGCCCTGACCAGCCTTGCCTGTGGCTTCTCCATACCCATAGGCCCAGGGGTTCCATTTAAACTCAGCCCAGGGCCCTCAGCCTCTTAACCTTTCAGCCTCTTAACCTTCTTGTCTTAACCTCTCTGTCAAACACATTCAGAAGCTCATTGCCCTGATTCTTACTGCTTACTCATCCAGCCTTTCGTTTGTTTGACCCAGTGGCAAGTGTGGGAAAAAGCTGAGAAGGGAGCAATGGAGCCGGGGTGGTGCGAGAGAGGAATGGAAAGGATGCAAAGGAAGAATCCAAGAGGAAAACACCTCACTGAGGTCTTGCTGCAGATGCAGGTGGTTAATTAGCAGGTTTATTCTTCAGCACTACTCATCCTCAGAAAAATAGACTACTTGTTTAACAACAGGAGAAGAAAAGTTGGGGGAGGTATGACCAGCACTCCAGGCACATAAAAATCAGAAAGGAAACCAAAAAGTTTTTGATGAGGTTTAAATGTGGGCCTTGTAACAGTGCTGGGAAATGATGAAACATCCTAGGCATCCATCATTACCCTGATTTCAAGACAATAGGTCTGAGGGCCTGCTTGGTGCAGGGTTAGGTCAGCCTTTCCTGCCAACCTTGCAGCCACAGTGAGCTATGAGCTGAGGAGTCCCTTGCCAGGGGCACAAAAGGAAGCACTGGGGTGATGCAGGGAGTCCTGTGGATGACAGCTGGGTTGGTGATGCACAGACAACAGCCTTGAAGTGCAGGTCCTCTTCTCTACTGGGTGTCTATAGCGATGGCTTTGCCCAGAAGGCTGAAGCTGATAGACTACCCCGTTGGTCCAGCCTAGTGTAAACCCTGGAGACCTGGGGCAGAGACTTCCTGTGCTGTTCGAAGCACTGGTGTAGTTGCACTTGACCTAAACAAAGTTAATTATTCTTGCCCTTCTCACAAGGCTAATGAGCTGTTGATGACTAAAATCTCATTTGCTCAGTGCTGCAGTATCACTCTGTGTGGACAGGTTGCTCTGGAGAGCTGCTTGTCTTGTCCAGTGTTCCCTCATCTCCTTGTTAAAAGAAAAGACTACTTCTTTATTCCTCCAACTCCCTCGACATAGAGATGCATGGTATTTCACTGTGAGCCTTGGCTTTGCGCTGCCGCCTTCTCAAAGGGCGGAGGGGTGCCCAGCCCACAGCAAGGCTTGGCTTTCTCAGTAGGATTTCATAGCATGTTTGTGCTTCCCACAGTCTGATGCTCATGGTAAATGAGAGTCTTTGTGTAGGATGCTGTGACACTTCTAGCCCGACCTGGAGTTCAAAACACATGCCCTACAGCCAACTGTCTTGCTAGATTACTAGATCAATCTTTTTTCTTCTCTGTCCCTCCCTGTGATTCTTCTTCCCTGTGCATGGAACTTTGAGTGCTCCAGATGAAAACATGCACAAGGAGTTGAGCAGCTACCCCTGCTCCCTTTTTGTTCTGGCTTGGGTAACCTCCAGCACAGTAATCCCCAGGTGTACATTCAGTCCTGACCACAGCACCATGCCCAGCTCAGGGAGCACAAGGGATGTGTCCAAGATCAGGGCTGCATTCACTCTGTGCAAGGCAGGCAGAGCAAGGAAGCTTTAGCCAACATTTTCTCTTCCATGAAAACCGCCCACAGGGCTTCACAGGGCTGTGTGAGCGAGCGTGTGCATCTAGGGACACAGGACGCGTGTTCCTACTTTAGCCATTCAAGAGCAACAGTGTAAATGGGCTCCCCAGGGAGCCCTGGCTGCCTCGCTGCTGGAAGAGACACAGCTGCAAAGTATCATTCAGGAGGAGAAAGCAAACATGGGAGAAATGGATGTTGCCTTAGATGCTTTTAGCAAGCTCATAGTACTGAACTCAGAGCTACTGCTTTCAGCCTGGTCTCTTACTTGATTCTGGGGCAAAATCATATGGTAAGGTCACTGATCATAGCTGTACAGCAATGGTGTTTTTAAGGATGCAGGACTATGACTTATATGATCCTGTGAGATCAAGTAGGAAGAAAATCTCGACCTTGAAAGGGGAAAAACCTCTAAACTCTTAGACAGGTTAACTTCAAAAATAGCCAAGAGACCTAGGAAGAAACTTACCCAAATATATTCCAGTAAGTATAAATAGGTTCTCTTTTCCCCAGTGTTCTTCACTACAGAAGGAAATGTCACATTGACTCAACTTGTGACCCAGATGAAATGACATGTATTTGCTTATTTTGCTTATGCTCCTGTTTACAATAGGTTGCACCTATTTTTGTGTGTGCTGTTGCATTCCCGTATCAAAGTTATCAAAATGTATTTGCTGCCCAAATTCTGGCTGAGGAATTGTATTTCTGAGTATATCAGAAATGAACAAGCTCTTTGTGTGTGTGTATGTGCACTTGCTAACTAAGAGCTCATTGCCCCGTAAAATGAATCTAATTATGCATACAGAATAGTGATGAAAGACTTTCTGCTTTTTATCAGCTACTTGACTTTAAAGAAGGAGGAGGAGATGGGTTTGCTACCCAGGCTAGTTCCAGGAAAATGTTTCGGTGAACCCAAAGATGAAATTTTGGCCCTTTTTTTTTAAGGTCTATTATGTACAATATACTGTAAGATACAAGTCCAATGAATATTTGTGATGTTTCTTTGCACCTTCTAAGGGTGAAAAGGCTCTGGACATATCTTAGAAGTAGTGAGTGTGAGCGTTTTAGTTGATGACGGATTTAGGGCCAAAAGTCGATCAAAGAGCTAGAGCATCTCCTGTATGAAGATAGGCTGAGAAAGTTGGGGTTGTTCAGCCTGGAGAAGAGAAGGCTGCATGGAGACCTCATAGCAGCCTTCCAGTATCTGAAGGGGGCCTATAGGGATGCTGGGGAGGAACTTTTCATTAGGGACTGTAGTGACAGGACAAGGGGTAACGGGTTAAAGCTTAAACAGTAGAGGTTTAGATTGGATAAAAGGAAGAAGTTCTTTCCTGTTAGGGTGCTGGAGCACTGGAATGGGTTGCCCAAGGAAGTTATGAGTGCTCCATCCCTGGCAGTGTTCACGGCCAGGTTGGATGAAGTCTTGGGTGACACGATTTAATGTGAGGTGTCCCTGCTTATGGCCGGGGGGCTGGAACTGGGTGATCTTAAGGTCCTTTCCAACCCTAACTATTCTATGATTCTGTGATTCATATCTGAAGGGCAGTGTAGTCAAGCAGCTACTTACAGACTCCCATCTCTTCTTCCCACTCCTGCTTCCCCTGCCATTGGTTTTGTTCCTTTTCCTGAGTTTCCTACTGAACTCCATTGCAGTCTCTGCAGTGCAGGTTCCCTTGATCTGCCAGCTGTTGTTCTTACCCTGTGCCAGTATTTTGGCTGCCTTTTCTTAACTTTTCCCACAGACAGGTGTTCTTTGCCTTATCCATTGACACTAGTGGTTCTCATGGCTTCTCATCAGTCTTTTCCTGACAGTTTTCTTTTCCATTTCCCAGCCCACTTGCTGCAGAGCCTTTCTCCCCTACCTGGTTTAGGATGTTCCCATGGCTCAGCCAGATGGGCATCATCTTTCAGGCCTGAGGTTATCAGAAATGCCAGGGAATGCCAAGCTGAGTAGGAAGTGGAGGAGGAGGAGGTTTACATTTGGCTTAAGTCTGTGTCTATGCATAGAAATTACTATTTTACGTTAAACTTTTTAAAATAAAGTAGAGTTGAGTTGAACTGTGCAGTAGGCTCCAGGATGTCCTATGCCGGCCTAAACTGGCATTATTCCATTTTGATTGAGCACAGATGGACAACAGGCATTACTGCAACAAAATCTGTTTGAACAAGAGTTAAATTTTCTTGGGAGGACATTAGAATTGCTCCAAATTAGATGATGTGTAACGGGCTCTTGAGTGGCTACGAGCTACTGGCTCTTGATAGGGTTCTGACCACCCTGCACCTGAGGCACACAATGCGTGTCCTCCTGCTACCTGAACACAAAGCACAGTGCCTCTTGCCCCATCACCTGGGAATAGCTGAGGAGGTGCCTCTGCTGACCTGGCCCAGCTGACACTGAAATGGAAGATACGGGCATCTCCCTTGTACCTGTACCAGCTGGGGCCCTGACCTGAGGCCTGGTGCATGTTATTTACAGCTGAGCCTGTCAAAAGGCTGCAGCTCTTCCCTGTGTTGTGGCAGTGTCTGTGCCCTTCAGCACCGCTGGCTCTTCAGGCTCTTCCCAATTTGCACATCAGTGGAGGCTTGGGGGTTTGTGTCCCCACTGGCTCCTTTGCCCAGACAGGGCTGCCTGGTTGGAAGCTTTGCAGGAGGAAGGCTTTTCACTGCTGCCTGTGTCTGCCAACTTCTATTGCAATTAAAGGGTAATCTTTTCTAAATGGTGCTAAATTAAGTCTAAATCCCTCCCTCATGCCACATAAGAGGATGAATCTCCGGTTTTCTAAAAACAGCTTATTGTTTGGGCCACTGTCCAGCCGACCTGGACAACAATGGCCTGGGCAATTTGTCTGTTGAGAGGAATCAAACTTTTTGTTCAGTCTCTCTGTGTAGACCCTACTCAAAGGTCTCCTATGGGGATATGGAGAAACAGAGGAGTTATTTACCACTTGCTTGTATTGTATTAGATTTGAAACTTATGGGGAGGTTTTGTTTGCTGAAGTGCTCATCTAGGCTGCTGTGGCAGTGAGGAGAGGACTTTCCGTGTGACTCTGTGCTGGGTTCGTGCTGTCAGCTCCAGCTTATCAACTGCTGGCTGTGCATGGTACAAGCATTACGTTGAAGAAGAGTCCTGGCAGAATGTGTTGGTTTGTTTTAATCAAGGCAACTGTGTACGTGAAACTTTAGCTTAAATTATTGTTGTTTGACACAAGGCTATGGCCACAATGTAAATTGGTGAAGCAGGGGGTTAACTTTTGACCTCTCATTTGAGATTGGTGGTCGTGATTAATACACATGATACACAACAAATTTCACCTTTGGGGAAAGTCAGGGATTGCCTTCTGATCACTTATTAACACTAGGCATTTATGCCTCCTTCTTGGTGAACTACTGTGTCCATAGGGGCACCTGCAATCAAAAGTTGTATTTGCTCGAAAATATATGGAGGCGTTTTTAAGAAGGTTTTTAAATAAGGAAATGAAGTTGAGTAAGAGGCAGGGGGGCAGAATGGGGGAGCAGATTGATGCACAACTGATCATTGAACGTGCTATTGTAAAATGTGTCCAGACGCTTGCTTTTATTACATGTTTTAACATACATTCCTTCAGTGGGGTGGGGTGGGTGGAATCCTATAGTAGTATAAAGTATTATGATATAAAATCCTTTGTTACTGTACAGGATTTTATTTTTCTTTCTGTTCGCTTATGACCAGATACATACACATCTGTAACATTCATATAAAGATCAGGCTCGGTTTTGGCTTTCTTGGTGTGATACCAGGCTCCAGGAAGAGATGAATCCTATAATACTCTGGTCTCGCTAAATTGTCAGAGTTGCTAGTTCTCTGCTGGCAGGTGGCTTCAGATGCACAACCACCTCAAGGCAGGTGACTGTGGCTGAACCTTTACAGAGATGTTTGGGATAGAATTAATGACAATGAAACCTGCATTATGCTCTTACTAAATGTGAGGTCATAACTTGAGTCAAGATGTGTTTACTTGTTTGAAGATGTTTTATCAATGAGCAGCTACCATCTGTAGCAAGTATTCCGAAAGCAGACAGCACCGTGCGAAGGGCTTTGCCTGGAGATACATAAAATCTCCAACAGACATTCCCTGTTTTGGAAAACAGCAACGTAAGCAAAACTGAAGAGCTGGATGAACAGCTGTGCCAATGGAAAGTGGCCTTTGAATTAGTCTTTGCAGGAGCTAAAAAGTGAAGTTTCCTCACATGTCTAAAATCCAAATTTTTTTTAAGTTGGTAATGACATTTGTTTCTTTTAGTGGGTATGGAAGCTGATGAGAGCAGGGCTGAGGAATGTAAACATCCTTCTTTGCTTCCTGCTACTCTGCTCTGCTGCAGGCTTCTACCCTGCTGAAATCAGGAGCATGATGAACTTGTGAGCAGAAGACAGTAAGATTAGATTCATTCAGAGGAAGAAAAAATACTTCCTTTTTATTTTTAAACAATATTTGCCACCACTTCATTACTGTTGCTTAAAAAGAGTTAGTCTGAGCTTAGCCCTTACATCTTTCTATTGTGTTTCTGTGTATGCAGTTCTATCTTGTGTTGTTTAACGAGCAATTGGGGATCTGTGGGCAGGATTTTACATTTATCATCTTGTCTGTGTTTGATGTCTGCCATGCTAACTACAGAATTCACACCTTTACACAAGGGTTGTACAGTCATACCAGATCTGCATAGGTAGCACTTCAATTAACCCATGGAACAAGGCAGCAAAAATGAGATTTTTATCTCTAGAAATGAAGGAGAATATTTAATTATTTTTGAA
The DNA here is from genome assembly GCA_039877255.1 of Loriculus beryllinus. Lineage (NCBI taxonomy): Eukaryota > Metazoa > Chordata > Aves > Psittaciformes > Psittacidae > Loriculus > Loriculus beryllinus. The sequence goes on along the minus strand of JBCJKH010060464.1, from coordinate 20,040 downwards.
TCTCTTTGGAAGGAGAGAAAATCAGTTCACTAGGTATACATATGAAGTCTCAGTCGTCTTAGTTGGAAATAAATTCTTTAATGAAATAAAGATGTATTTATGGTTTGACTTTGCTATGAACAGTTGTATTACACCAGCTATTTTAGGAACTCTAACTGTGATCTGCTTTCAAAGACTCCGGAAGTCACAGACTTAATTTATTGCCTTTTATTTCTGAATGTCTGGAGCTTTGGAATAAAGTAACAACATAGATTATTCAATTTTCTTGTCTTTAATCTTGAACAGATTGCTAAAGTTCAGTCTACTCCTTTTCTTTGTGACACTTTTTGCAGTTTCTCACTATGTGTAAATCCGTCATGCTGTTTGAATGTCTTAACTGGTCTTCACTGGATTTTTGTAGCTGTAGTGTAATTTCAGGTTTCAGACCTTGAATTTGGACACGCAAGACAGATGTTTTCAGGACAGTGTTCTGGAACTTGTAATGATCTTTATTTTTGTTGATTTCTAACTGTAGTTAAGCTGCTGTTTGCATGTTTATTAAATGTCTGCTGAGCAGTTCTCTGAAGAGTTTGGTAATTCCATCATTTCTGTGTTTGAACCTGCAAACTTTGAGGAGTCTTTTAACTTTAAAAAATTAATTTTTTTTTTTGTAACAGTTTTCTGTTGAGGTGCTTTAAAGTTCAGACAATAATTTAGAAATGTATGTGAGTCTTCATAGTCTTTTAAGAAAAAAAAAAACCAAACAAAAAAACAACCCCCAAAAAACCCTTTGGCATCACTAAGAATAATCAGGCCTTGTTCTGTTAACATTCAGTCCTTTATTTTAAATAAATCATTCTGATCCCTTTTGAGTAGCCCGTGATTGTGTACAACTAATCTGTAGTTTGAAGCCAGCCTTTTCTTGTCTCTTTCCTGTTGCTTGTTTGTTGCTGCACTGCTGGTAAGGACAGGCTCCTGACTGCTGGGTTGTGTTGTTTTATTTTCTGAAGACCCATTTTGGGTTTTAATGTGGGGTTATTTTTGTGGGGTTTTTTGTTTCTTTGTTTGTTTTTTAAATGGCAGTTCCTCTGAAACTGTTTTAAGGCAGGAATAGACCATGTTCCACACATCATCTTTGGCTTTCTCAGATTACATCCAATTTAGAGAATTTTGATTTTTGAGCTCTTCCCTATGAGGTGCTGAGGCGCTGGCACAGGGTGCCCAGAGAAGCTGTGGCTGCCCCATCCCTGGCAGTGTTCAAGGCCAGGT
>JBCJKH010060464.1:3815-18692 GCA_039877255.1 Loriculus beryllinus | reverse complement strand
GGAGAAGAGAAGGCTGCGTGGAGACCTCATAGCAGCCTTCCAGTATCTGAAGGGGGCCTATAGGGATGCTGGGGAGGAACTCTTCATTAGGGACTGTAGTGATAGGACAAGAGGTAATGGGTTAAAACTTAAACAGGGGAGGTTTAGATCGGATATAAGGAAGAAGTTCTTTACTGTAAAGGGGGTGAGGCACTGGAACGGGTTGCCCAAAGAAGTGGTGAATGCTCCATCCCTGGCAGTGTTCAAGACCAGGTTGGACAGAGCCTTGGGTGACATGGTCTAGTGCAAGGCATCCCTGCTCATGGCACTGTGTGATCTTGGAACTAGATGATCTTAAGGTCCTTTCCAACCCAAACCATTCCACGATTCTGTCATTTTGAGGGCCATGGAGAGTGCTTGCCACATTGTGGCTGCCCATTCCTGTAGTATGCTTAGTCTGCAGCATTGTTTCAGACTCCTGTTTGGGTGACGTATGCCTCACAGATGGGGATGCCTTCTAACTGCTTGGGAATCATTGGTAGCTGTTTGTAATGCATTATTTTATTTGATAAGAGGCTATTTTCTCACTAGCCACCTGGATGCTTCCCATATGAACTGTACATGCGAGGGTCTATTCATGTTGGCCTACACAATGGATTTCCTTTCCATGAGCATTCTTGGAAATAAAGCTCTGCTCCATGAATGTTTGTGAATAGCAAGGTTTATGGATTCCACCTAAACAAAGCAACGGTTTTACTAGCAAGAATATTTGTGTATATTGTCGTGCTACATTTTCCCAGCTCCAGGTTATTTCAGCAGCCCACCAGTGTCTCCAGCTTTTGTTTGAGTGTTAGTATATATGTACAGAAAGGTTGGCTTGGGAGAACGTGGCAGGATGGAGACCAGAACCCTGGATTGTTTTATTGCAGGAATTGGATTAACTCATATGAGCTCATTCTCTGCTCTTCATTGCATTGTGTTTGGCAGTTCCTGCAGCATGATTGCATCTAGGTTAAGTGGCATTGTTTGGGAGTCCAGCAGAGAACAATCCTGTATTGACTAAGCGTGGGGAAAGGACAAGATGATCTCATAAGTTTCCACCATATTTGGTACCTGTGCTTCACTTGTATGTCCATTCTTTTAACTTTATTGTCTGCCAGAAGGTGATAATTCTCCATGTACAACAGATGGAATTGCTCCATGAAATTGTGCAGTTTAGATCAACCAGGCTAGTACATCAGCAGAATTACTTGCCCTCCATTCAGATCATCTGGCAGAGACACTCATCCTGTCAGGCACTGGACTATGGGCCACCTTAAGTAAGTGTAAGACCTGACTTGCCCAGCCATCAATGTTTGTACTTGTCAGCACTATGTCTCCTGCTTCCCACCACCTCCATTGACTGCTGCCCTCCTGAGTGGAGCTTGTGGGAAAAGCTGCAGTGCACCAGTGCAGAAAAGCTTCTGACTGTCCAGAGTATCATGTAGAGCTTGGAGGATTGCATCATTCAGGCTCACTAAGGTCTGTATTAGTGTCTGCTGAGCAGAGCTTATGCTGCATGATCTGCCATAGGAGAGCAGTTGGAGCACTATAATTACGGACTTTGACTTCCCTGGAGAAAAAAAGAATCCTCCAGACCGCTAGAGGTGTTTGGACACCTAATGTCAAAGAAATCCAATTTCTGACACTGTGAAACTCTGAGTTTTGCTTTCATTGCTATTGACATCCAAGCATTCTCCTTTAAAAGCTTTCATTGGTTGACATTGGCTTTAACTGAACATGCTGACCCTGTGTCATAGATTTGAGTACAGATCAGGCAAAAATACTAGGTTAAAGCCACGAGAAATCTGCCTTGAACAGTAAAATAGGGAAGCTTATTTTCAACTTGGAAGTGAAAGGGACTGAAATGCCTCAATTTTTTCTTTCCTCCCTGGAAAAGCTTCCTAACCTTAGTGGTGAGACTGCTGTAGGAGCAAGGATGTGAGGGTGGAAGAAAGGCCTTCATATCACACTTCCAAAAGTAGTGTTGGGTATCCCCCAGAGATGTGGAGGAGCTTCTCCATTTGACTTTTTGCTGGTGTTGTGTCTTCTTGGTTGCCCTTTTTACACTGAATGGGAGTATCTGTAGCTATTGTAGGGCAGATGTAACAGAGGAGCTAACAGGCAGCAGTGGTGCTGGAATAAGACGGATAACGAGCAAAGGATATGGAATCGCTATGTGAATACCTGGACTACTTTTATGCACCAAAAGGCTACTCAAGCTGCAGGAGGGGAGGACTACCCACAGGTTTGACAGTTGTGTGAGAAACTGATCATCTGCCTTTTCTGGCTATCTGGAAGACTCTGGTCCATGCTGTGATCCCACCCTCCAGGCAGGACTTGCAGCACTTGAGCCTCTGGAACTCTGAAGCACAAAAACTACCCCTGAACCTTTTGGTCACAAAAGAGATGAAATAAGGAGTGTTTCTGTTTGACTTAGTTGGAGGCAGCTCTTCAATGTTGGTAGGCTTTTCTGGGCCTTCTGGAATTGTTTGATAGGAAGAGCTTTGTTTGCCACCAGGATCTCCTAATTTCTGTCTGTCAGAATCAGTTTCTGTGCAAATCCCATTCAGAAACAACCAGAATAGCTTCATATCTGTCACACAGATTTTATTTTATCATAATCATGTTTTACAGGGTACTTCTGCATATATGGAATGATCGGTGTCTAGTGACCGGTGGTGTGTGCTGGGTGCTGGGGTGGGTACCCCTTCACAAAGCACAGCACAAGTTTTCCTGCTGCTGTGCTTTGTCATTCTGAAGTTCTGTGACCCATGTGCAGGCCAGATAAACATGCCTGTGGGTCAGAAGCAGGCCCCTCTGGGAGCTGGCTGGATGATGCAAAGCATGGTGAAACTGGAAGGATGGTAAGTCATGACTGGTTTGAGCTATTCTAAGAGGAGTTGGGTGACAAAAATCTTGCCTATTACAAGAAAACACAGATGCAACTTCTCATCCATTTACAGAGGCTTATCTAGCTTGTGTTTAGCTAAAGGTATCAAAATACTTCCGAAAGGAGACCAGTGTCATTTCCAGCCTTCAGTGAAGGAAACTGAAGAATCAAGCGATGAAGTGATGGATCCAAGGCCACCTGAAGACCAGTTGCAAAATGAGCATTAGGTGCATGTACACTTCCCAGCATGGTCCCCCAGGTCCCCAGAATTTCTCCCCTTCCTGGACTGGGGGGCAGGGAGCTGAGCTTGTCAGAAGCATTCCTGAAGAAAGGGAGAGGCAGGTTTCCTCAGGGTTGAGTACAAAGAACATCTTGGCAGTGAGCGCTAGGTGCTGTTGCACAGGCATGTCAGAGAAAGGTCTGTTTGTGCCAAATACATTGGAGAAATTGTTTTGGAATGGTTCATTGGTGTGAAGATATGGCCTCAAAATAGTGTCAGGAATACGTGGGGAAGTGCCAGCTGCCTGCGGTAGAGAGGAGGGTGACAGATTAGGAAAGAACATGGGTGCATTTACTCCTCCACATTTCTTCTCAAATCTTTTTCAACAAATCCTACAGGAAGAACACTGTTTCCCAGCCATGGGTGTTTTCATGACCACACTAAAGAAAGGTAGGTTTGTACTGCCACTGGGGGAGCACAACAGAGGTGGAATTCCTTACAAGGCTAACTAATCTCTGGTGAGCACTGGGAGGTGGAAGGAAGGTACTGGATGGGAAATAGGACCTTCGGACTATATGGAGCTTGGAAAAGCAGGTGAAGACTTGGGGAAATTTCTGACCCCTTTCCTGATTGCTCAGGTGGGATCAATGCATGCTGTGGATGTCGGTGATGGGAAAAGCTGTACAGCTACCCAATAACCCAGCCTTGGACACACCAGTGCCCTTCCTGTAATGGAACAATGTGGCTGGAGGAAGGAGTGGGGTTTAGAGGTTGCAGCCCCCAGTCTTCCTGCTACAAGTTCCTCTCATGCAAAACCACGCAGACCTCATTGGCAGTGTGATGCTGCAGCTGCCATGAGAGATTCAGGCAAATCTGATAATAGGGGGGTGGGAAAAGAAAACCGAACAAAACAACCCAGGAATGAAAAGAGCCCTCTGTCATGTGCAGGTTATTTTCACGGGGTGGCATTGCTGTTTTCCCAGGCAACAGCTGACTGCAGGGTGACTTGGGTGGGCAGGTGATCGGGGCAAAGCCAAGAGCTACCAGCTCCAGCTGAGATGAGGATGCTGTTTACAATAAACAGAAAGCTACAAGAGGAAGGAGGGACTGTGGAGAGGGAGCTGTGGAGGTCTCCATGGAGACACAAAACCTGCTGCAATGGGTGCCTTCAGGGATTGGCACTGGCCAGGTTCTTAGGGAGAAAAGCGGCTGGCACAGGCACGGCAGGATCCTCCTGCACGCGCTGCCTGCAGCGAGGTGGAGCTTTCCAGGCCTGCTATTCAGCACACAAGAAAAATGGCATTGAAACAACATTAAGGTTGGGACTCAAGCCATAGAAAGCCAAGAAATTCAAAGTACAGGCCAGCTGTTTGCTCTCAGTAAGGGGCCCAAAGCCCTGGGAGGAGGAGGAGCAGGCAGAGGAGAGGATGCTGCCTTTGTCTGTGCTGACAGTCCAGTGGCTTTGTCCCTGAGGACAGCAGAAAGTGTCCTCTGCATTTTTATTTACTGTTCTTATTTTGGAGCAATACTTGAGAGTGTGATAGATGTGAGAATAAAGAGGCTTTGCTAGAGGTTGAAGGACTAGATGGCAATTTGTGATTCACCCCAAGGAGAGGACAGCACCTCCTCCTCTACCTGGGAATATGGGCAAGATTGCTGCCTGCTCCCAGCTGCTCCAGCCCTCTGGGGAAGGCCTGGACAAATATCTGTGCCTGAGCTCTGATGGTTTTGCTTTATGGCACTGAAGTCAAAGTTCCTCCCTCCCTCTCCAGCCCTGGGGAAAGCAAGGATGTGTGCCCCGCCATGCATTTCTCCTGTTCATAGGTTTGGTTCATCCCCCATCACTATTGCACCTGACCATGCTGTAGTCATTGTGCTCTGTAGAGAGAAGAGAGGTCTGAGGCAGTGTTTGCTCATGTGTAAGACACAGGCTGCTTACTTTAGGGTCTCAGAGGGCGTCTACACAGTGAGAAGACCAGACTCTTGACCCCAAGCTTACTCACAGCCAGTGTGCAGCAGGTACATCCATCATCTTTGGATTCAGAGAGTTGCCTCTACTTTTCCTGAGGTAAGGGGAGACATTACTGACTACTCCTCTTTTCCAAGCTGCAGTGCTCTCCCAGATGAAGATTTATGGCATTAGGAGCAGACAAGACATAGAGCAGCTGTACTTGGGAAGCTGTGATGCTTATCTGGCAGGCATACGTCTAGGTTGTGCTGCACTAGCATTTGAGACCATCCTGCTTGAAGAAAGATGGAACCAAGGGATGCAAGGTTGCAGTTTCTATTTGAGCTGGAGCAGGAGGGTGAAAGGAAATGACAGTGTGGATCCATCCCTTTTACCTTCTTTTCCTAGAGCTGGAACGTCAGCAATGCATACGATGAAGTGATGGTATGGGCTGTACTCGTGCGCCAGGTGCTGCGTCACACAGAGATGGAAACCACCGTATCCATCTAATGTAAACAAAGGAAATGGGGAAATTATTTACTGTAAAATAATAAAAATGTGATCCATCTCCAAAGGGAAATGCAAAGACCACGCTGCAGAGCTTGGGAAGGGTCAACAAGACAGAAGGGGGAGTAGGCCAGAGAATAAATGTTTGCTTTGCAGCCTTGAGCTAGGCTCATCCAGTGCTGTCATTCTCTGAGGTCTTTTTCCGCAAGAACCATGCAAGCCCAGAAGGACAGCCCTGAGAAAAGGTGGCTTTGTTTCATGCCCTGAAGGTATCATTGGGCTCTGCCTCTGAAAGTGAAATTGAGCAGGATGTGCTTCTTCACCCTCAAGATATGGCTTTTAACCATTTCAATAAGCACTTGGTATCAGTGAAAAGGAGCCCCAGGGACGCTGATGGCCTTTTCCAGGGGACGCTGATGGTGGAGAAACCACCTCTGTGGTGTCATTGCTCACTTGCTTTCCTCCTGGGCACACGGCACAGGGAGCCTGTCTGGAAGCACACTCTGTTGTGTGGGGATGCACACTAGCCAAGGGAGTGGCTGGCTGACTGGTGAAACCAGCCAACCAGAGCAGGAGTCATTTCCCTTTTCCCATATTCCCTGCAGGAAGCAGCGGGGTGTCAGCAGGTTGTGTGAGGTTAAACAGTCACATATGAAGAGTTCCTTTGCTGTGGTGTGTCTAAACCTCTGCAGCCCCGTGCCGGGCCCTGCACACTGGCTCTTGTCAATAGGGGTGTGAAGAAAAGCAAAATCCATGAGGGAAAAGAAACAAAAATTATAAGGAAGCTGCAGGGACCGACACTCCCTGACTCTTCTCTCTCATCCACCAATTTACTTCTCCTGAGTCAGGCAAAGTTTCTGCAGATGTATTCCAGCAGAAGTCAAAGGGAGAGTGAAGCCATGAAAGAGACACACGGTATTGCACGTAATTTGTATACTTTGCCATTAGCTTGACTAAACGACATGTATCATAGAACCATAGATATGAGGTGGAGGGGACCTCAAGGATCTTCTGGTCCAACATTTCTTGGCAAAGCATGACCTAGAGTAGATGTCCCAGCACCCCATCCAGCTGCATCTTGAAGTGCCCAGTGTTGGGGAATCCACCACTTCCCTGGGGAGATGATGCCAATGGCTGATTGTTCTCATTGTGAACAATTTTCCTCTTGTGTCCAGTTAGAATCTGCCCAGGAGTAACTTGTGCCCATTACCCATTGTTTTTTCCATGTGACTCCTTGTAAAAAGAGAGTCTCCATGTTCTTTGCAGCCACCTTTTAAGTACTGGGACATGGTGGCAAGGTCTCCCCTGAGCCTTCTTTTCTCTAGGCTGAACAAACCCAGTTCTCTCAGCTTTTCCTCATACACCAGGTTTCCCAGTCCTCTGACCATCCTTGTGGCCCTTCTCTGGACCCTCTCCAGCCTGTCCACATCTTGTTATATAGCAGGAACTCAAACTGAACACAGTATTCCAGGTGTAGCCTGACAGGCTCTCAGTGGGACAATGGCATCTTACCTCTGGTGGTGATGCCCTAGTTGATATAACCCAGTTGCCTTTCTTTGCCACAGCAGCACACTGTTCACTCCTGTTGAGTTTGTTGTCCACCAGGACTCCCAGCTCCCTTTCCAACAGAGCTGATCCTCAGCTGGGCAGATCCCAGCTGGGCTGCACTCTTGGATTATGTTTTCCCAGGTGCAAGACCTTAAACTTGTCCTTACTGAACTTCAAAGGTCCTTGTAAACCCACTCCTCCAGCCTAACCAGGTCATCCTGCAACGGTGTTTCTTACTCCATCTACTTCTTTTACCTTTATAGAGGTTGAACTTCTTTTGTGCTTCCAGGACAGCACCCTTGAAAATCTCCCAGCACTCACTAGCTTCTTTATCCTTCATGGAAGACTCCCTGGAATCTCTCTCATGGACTGGGTTTGAGCGAGCTGAAGTCTGCTCTTCTGCAGTCTAAGCCCTTTGTCTTAGTATTAACCTTCAGAAGGCTCAGCAGTCTCCCAAACTACACAATATTTTGATCACTGCAGCCAAGGCTATCACTAACCAAGATAAAAGCAGTTTTTCTTGGTTTGTAAGTAGCAAGTCCAGCAGTGCCTCTTTCCTGGTTGGCACATCTAACATTTGTATGAAGAAGCAGTCTTCTGAGCATTCCAGGAACTTGATGGATAACATATGAACTGCTATGCTGTTCTTCCAACAAATGTCTGGATAGTTGAAGTCACCAATAAGTATAGACTGGGCTGTTTGCAAGATTGCAGAGAATATGTTGAGATGGGTGAAGAGGTTAACATCTGACATGCAACATATGGGACAATTTCAGAAGGCGAAAGGTGTTGGTGTGACTTTAAATTGAAAATGTGTGGAAATTTAATGGAACTGTGGTGGAAATGTTAAAAACTAGTGTCCAAAAGAGTATTATTGGGTTGAGACTGAGCCACTTTGTCTCAAGACATTTTCCGTCACTAATTCATGAAATTCTTGGTAGCAGGAGGTAATGGAAAGAGTAGACTTTTATTTAAATGTGCTTAGGAGAGATAAAGATCAGGGAGGAGTAGGGAGTAATACTCAAACCAGCCATTTATGTCCCTTTTGTGCTTTTAGCAGGAGGCCTTGGCTCTTCATCATCCTTCTTTTTGCATCTCCCCCTCCCACCAAGCAAATTCCACCCCTTAGAACATCCCTCAGCAGCCACCCTGCCACACAGAAACTTGAAGGTCAAGATAAAAAACAAACACACACATACACAAAACCACCAAAGCCCAGGTCCTTTTATGCTTTGTTAATGCCTGTGGCTACAGGACAATCAGATCTCACCCTTCAATGAATCCTCTGTCCAGAGGAAAATTGCTTATCCAAACCAGCCATCAAAGAGCAGCAAAGTCCACCAAATACTTCCTGATTTGTTCTCTGAGTCCCAGGTCTGCCAGGCATGGAACACCAGCAAGGAGGTGGTCTGAACAGAAGTAACAGTGGGAGCTGCCCTCAGGACTAGAATGGCTTTTGGAGGGCATTACTCTTGACAGTCCTGTTAGGTAGCCCAGATGTCCTCTGATCTTCAAAGGTTATCTTCAAAATCTCTAATGCATCTTCATTCTTACCCCCATGGCAGTCCTCCAGGCTCTTCCCATTTGGCCTGTTATGAAGAAAAGCTCCGTAGTGGGAGACAGAGACGGATGAATGTCCAAATTTGAATGGATGGACTACATCATGAACAGATCCAAAGCAAGAACAGTAGGCCAAGAACAAAGGCAAGACAGAGAAGGTATGATTAGCAGTTACCTGAGTTACTGATTTGCTTTTCCCCAAAAAGAGTCACTTTTCTGAGCTCTGGCATTGCATATACCCTTCAAAAGTGACAGTTATGTAAACTAAATGCTGAATAGACTAAAGAATTTTTACATTATTTTTAGCATGATGTTTGTTTTATGAAGCAATGCCAGCTACTAATGCAGGCGCAACTTCTTCTCAAAATGCTGGATAAATGCCTGCTCGTACTGGTTTTCCACACAGCTAGAAAAAATTCCTTAAGTGGAAAAGTCCCTGGGCAGACAGCGTATATTGAGAAAGAACCTCTGTGGATGTGGGTGAATACGTACATCTTCAGAGCCTTTCCCAGAAGGTGTCTGGACCTGGGGAAGGTGTATTTATGGGGGACCTGGCTCTGCAGCACTTGCCCAGAGATCCTCAGCAAATGGTGGGGCAGAGCTGGGCTGACCTTTGCTGAAAATAGGAGCAGCTTACAAATGACCAGGTATGGTGTTCACAGAGGATCTTCCACTGAAAGGCATGCCTCTATTGAAGGACATCCCCTTTGGTGCTTTGGAGGCAACCTGCCCCCTATCCAAAAGGTCTCCCTGCAGCTGTGTAAGGTCGTGCTGTGGTCCAGTGGGATCATCCACACTGGGACTTTGCTCTTCTGCAGGCTTGGCCCTGTGCAGTGTCCTGTAACTGTGTGGGGAAGGTGTGCATCACAGAAAGGTGAGCAGGTGTTGGGGTCATCGTGCCTGCTCTGAGCTGTGAGGCAGCTGGGGCCATGGGATGGATGCACACTGCAGGACTGGGAGGCAGCAGGATCTGCCATGACTCTGCCTTGGGCAACAAGGGAGACACAGTGAGTCATGGGTCTGGATCTAATTCATGTCCTGCCCTGGAAGATGCTGGCTGTGGGCTGCTCATGCTCAAGCTGTAAAGGAGCTGCTTCCACCAGGTAGGATGAATTACACAGACCCTCTTTTTTATGTATGCATGTATGCATTTATTTATTTATTTATTTATTTATTCGCCCTCTTCACAGAATCACAGAATCCCAAGAGTTGGAAGGGACCTCAAAAGATCATCTAGTCCAACCCCCCTGCATGGTCACCACAGTACCAAGAATAGCTTTTGTTGAAGCATTTTGGTATCTCCCTGACCCCAAGAGGCTTGAAGCAAAAAATGCTTGACTAGTTCAAAATAAAACCATTGCTTCAGAGGCACAGGGGAATAGACAGGAGAGGCTATCTTTAGTAGTCTTAATGTATTGTAGTCTCGTAGTGGTTTTGTTCATTTAAATATAATTTGGCATTAAATATCATTTCCCTTCACATAACTGTGGAAAAAATGGACGCTAGGATTCTTTTTCAGTACAGAGAACCTTAGATTAATTTACCAAAAATTATTGCTTGCACATAATCTTTTATTTCCAGACCATCGTACTTGCTAAAAATATGCACAGGGCCCTGTGACAAATTGTGATGGCTCCAGACTCACTCTTGTAATGAAGCTGAGGTGGTCTGTTGAGCAAATCAGCTATTTCGTCAGCTCTTATTTATAAGAAGCTATGCCGTACTGTGATAAATTCGCCACCTGGTCACTAACTGCTCAACACATCTGTATCGTATAATCAGTTCAAACTGTGACGGTGAGACTCATCCCTTTTTTATTTCTCTGATAGATATTTAGTCTAAGCCAGTTGTCTGCGCTTCCTGGTAGACCATGGAGGAATCTACAAATAGCAGTTTAACCTCTCCTCCCCCTGCTAGCACCATTTATCTTGGAGTGGGATGAATTAACCTTTGGAAATAGCTCTCTTTTTCCCTCCACTGACTTTAGAGTGTGCAAAGATGGCTGGCCTAGACCAGATGACAAGGTCATAAATGAGCTTGGGCTGTATTGACATCTCTTCTGGTTCTGTGTGCACAGAATATGAATATGTGAATACAAGTATATGTCTGTCAATATATTGCAGAGAAGGATGCTTTAAATGCACACAACCAGGCTTAGCCTGCTAAACCTGAAACCCTATAGTTAACACCTTACGGCTTTATTTAGACATTAAAACAAGAACTTGGCTCAAACTCAGTGCAAAGTTTCTCACTAGTTTCTGGCTAGGTTGCTTCCATTTCCAGGGGTGCTGTGCACTCACAGTTCAGCTGCTAGTGGAGGACACCTGAATAAGTATTATGAACCAAGGAGTCTGGATTTGGCCTCATTGTAGAGTCATTTCCTGGCAATTTTCCTTTCGTTGTGTCTCTCATAACTCTGAATATCTCCTCAATTTTCTATATTTATTTTCCTTCCCTTCTTTTGTGGAGTACATTGTACAAGGCCCTGGCTATGACAATGTCCTTTTGTTTCAGGAAATGCCTTGAACATCACACCAGAGCAGTTACTGGCTGGTGTGGTGAGGTCATTCCAAGAGAAAGGTTTTGTAACACCTGCAAGGTTTGTTATGCCTGGGCACAGGAGTCAGGTCTGGGAACTCCAGCCAAAAAGGGCACGTGGGGAAATGCTGGTGAAAGCTCTGCACTACTGAGGTCTCCTCAGTAGGAGGAGTGAGCAGAGTCCTTCAAGAAGCAGATGGAGCTTATGCATTCCCCAGGAGCATGTGGTAAGGAAAATCAGACTATCTGGAAAGCACACAGCACAAAGCACAGACAGCTTGTGCTCTATGGGTGATCATGACCACGACCACTAGGAAAGAGTTGCCTCGGTAAAATATGACAATCAAGATGAGTTTTCTTAAGATACATTTGATTCTTGCCTTCTGTCCTCAATGGCCATTTAAACAGCAAAATGATTTGGCAATATCCTTGTTCTTTAAGACCAGTAAAGGCAAGGATGTGAACACTGAGTCCATGAGTATGGCTGCTAGGGGTCTGGTCTTCTGCATTCAAAGAGGTTATAATAAGGTGAAACTAATAGAAGAAATATGTGGCACACAAGGTTGGCCACAACACAAAGGCTGTATAAACATTAGAGCCATTAAATTACACAGGCCACTCCAAGTGCAGAATTTGCTGTGGTGGTGACTCTTACCCAGCCCATAGTTTCCACGAAAGGAAAGTTCTGGCTTTATCAGACTGGTGCTTGTCCTTTAAAGCACCATGCAAAAATTACCATCCCCACAGCCTGAGTGGAGATCCTGAAGACAAGTATGGTTTTTCCAATAATGAGCAAGACAGACACACAGATAGATCAGACTGGAGGTATGTGAGCTCATATTAAGCTTTGACTTTTAATGAGACTTACTAAAGTGTAAGTTACCTCCTGCCAGTGAGGCAGCAGAAACTGTTCTTCCTTGTTTCAGCAGTCTGAAACATTACATCTGCAGTTGTACATGCTTCTTAAAACTTGGCCCAAAGTCTATCTGAGCTGGACTACCTGAATCTGGAGTTCAAACAGGCAGAACCTGGATTCCCACCCAAGGAAGTGCACCCCAAGAGCCACCCCCAGGCACTGTGGCCAGGTATGGTGGGACAGAGCTGCCAATGAGGGCTTGGCTGGGAGAACCCATAACTTTCAAGATATAGGTAAAATTAGTACATTATGATGAAGCCAAACAACAAAGCCAGCTTCTGATGCAGCTAAAACCAAAAGCAAGCCAACCCAACTCAGAGAAACCCAGGGGCTAAGGTACAGCCTTATTCATCCCTGGGTTTTCCATCTGGATTAGAGAACTGAGCTGAAAAGTCACTTCTGCACAAGAAATTGTGCCTTCCTCTTCACCCCCAACAACAGCAAAGCAAACAATGCTTTGCATTTGTTGCCAAATCCTATTGTAGTGTAGTTTATTCTTGTCTCTGTGAATGTACTGACCTTCTCCATACTTCCACAGTGCAAGTTCCCTCTGCTAACAAAGGCATCAGCCCTGCTGCAGGCTGTCCACCAGCAGGTTAGCACGCTGACATCTCATTTCTTGAAAGCAAATCTCAATGTGATGCTGCAATAAAGATGCAGCTGTTTGAGGCAGGGATCTCTTAACTGTAGTTTTTTCTGCACTCATGCAGGGTGGCCCAGGAAAGCCAAGCACAGGTGCTGTGTTGGTGCATCATCATCAGGAACCTCTTGGTGTGGATGAGGATGACCAGCCCATACCACACACTGGAAAAGGACCAGCTCACACTTCCCATACCTCACTTCTTAATGAATCCAGTTAAAACTTGAAACGTTTCCATCAACAGCCATCTCAAAAAGTTTATGACCTTCCAGACAGACCAAGGAAATTTGTAGCCTGCTCTGATAATGAAGTTCATGGGCACAGACAAAACTTCTGCATCCATTGCAGACTGTTCCCAAACAACCAAATTGATTTTTATGCATCTGTGGGGTGAAGTAAGATTCCCGCACGTCCTGATCAGTACCTCGGCCAACCCTTGGAGTGTTCCGTTAAACAGCTCTCTGAAATTCCCAGAGCCACTGCCTGAAACCAGCACTTCAGTGTGTGACCTTTGTGAGTTACGGTACTATTAGGCACTGGGCCACTCTGAAGCAAGTTCCGCAAAACCTCAGACCATTTCTAAACTTCCATATTGATATATTTCCTGATTCCAGTGGTGCATAAAAGAAACAAACCCCAGAAAGCCCCACTCTGGATTTTCCCTTGTTCTCTTGTGAGTCTTAAATCCATCATGTTATTTGTAAGTAGCACCCTTGCTACCACACAGGTTCTGTTGGGAGTCCAAGAAGAGCTCCCCACCTTTCACTTGCTGGTGCACTCAAAGCCCAGGAGGGAGTAGCTGAAGACAAACTTCACCACATTTCCTTTGCAGTGGTTCCATTGCAGTGACACATTTCTTCTTTTTCTCATTGTCTATACACGGCAGGAGTTGATCACAATACGTTTTATCCCAGTCCCTTTTCCTGAGGTGCCTCTTCATTGGTCTTATATTGAAGAAGAACAACTCTTACCCTGTGCCTTTGCAGGTAGATTGTACCTTTCTGCCTGCACAAAACATCTCTGATGCCAATAAGCTTACTCAAAGGAAGACCACTTCTGGCAAGGGATCCTTTGGGGATGTAATCTCTATGTAGAGCTTCCTCTACTTCTCAGCATGTAGCTGATAGCCACATCTTGTGTCCTGATGACTTGAGTAGCCAGATTAGCTACTTGGTGTGCCCAAATAGTAGCCAGTAGCCAGCCCAAATAGTGATCAGTCTGGTACCTAAATAGCCCAGAGTGTGGAAGGGCACAAATCTTGCAGTTCTGCTGTGTACTCGCTCATACTTGGGCTTATATAATTCAGCCACTAATGTCTTTCATGCATTAGTGCAACATCTTTAGACTTACTTCATTCCTTTGCACCTCCAGATTCTCCACAAGTTCAGGTCTCAGCTGTCCTGTGGTACCTTTTCTGTGGTGTCCCTAACAGAAGGAAGGGGTATAGAGAAGGTCCTCCATGGTTTACATGAAGTTAGGTGTGATAGATGAAGACCTTTCTTACTACTTCTTTACCTGCTTGGCACTAATGATTCCTGAGCCTAAGTAGGTGGATGAAGAAGCAGAGACAGCCCAGCCTGAAGCTCAGGGAGGGTTAAAACCTCAATCATTAAACCAAACCATTCTATGCTTCTATGATTCTAATGCAGCTGTGTGTGACTGGCAAAGAAACATATTAGCAAAAAGAGCCACAACACTGACACACTTGTGCACCAGAGGCAGATATGGATGTAAGTGCTAGGAGAGGCCATTCTGGGGCTGAGGCCAGTATGCCTCTGCTACCACCTCACCTTCCCTGCAAGGTCAGACTTTGCCACGGTGTTTAATGACTTGAGTTCTCTGCAAATGAGGAGGTGGGGAATGGGAAAGCAAACAAGTCCTTTTTTCATCCTTTGTACCTCTCTTTGACATTTTTCCTTACCTTTCTCCTGCTGCAGTATCTCGGCACAGGCAGTGACAAGTCCCTGTCCCACTTGGGCTACACCAAGTGCGCGAGATGTGTCACACGGTGCATGAGATGTGCCACAGCCACCGCCATCTTCCTCTGGGCACCTGTTCATTGCAGCTCAGTGTCAGATGGGAACAAATA
>JBCJKH010060460.1:78916-92164 GCA_039877255.1 Loriculus beryllinus | reverse complement strand
GGATTCCTGGTTTTATTCTTCTATTGGAAAAAGCCAAGCTATGTATATATATATATATATATATATATATATATATATGTGGCCTGTTTGGTTCTTGAGTTTTTTATGGGATGTCCTGGAAGTGCATGTGATTATTATCAGATTTCCATAATAATATCAATAATTGGTCCCATGACAGCTTTAGAAGACATGTATTTTCAAATTATGTGATAGTCGAATTGAAATCAAGAATGTTGGATTTTTTCCTTATGAGAAATGAGTATTCAGAGATAAGAAATATTTGATAGTAGTTCTCTTAGATATCTTTGTTAAAAGAAATGCATGTTTTCATTGCTTCATTCTCTGCTAAAAGAAGTCTTACCATGCTATCTAGTTATAATGATGGATAGGACATGCTCTTGATTGGTGTAGGAGACTCTTATGGGTCAAGGAGCACTAGGATTCTTGAAAAACTGTTTGTTTTGAAGCTGTTGTGAAACACGTTGTGTGAGGGGGATGAGACACTGAAACCCACATTTTCTTATGTGTCAAATATACCAAATGCTTGCAGTAACTTTCACTGTACCCGTGTACCAAATTTACTTAGGTATTGTTGCTGTGACACTGTATTTTCTATTAACTGTCCTTGTGGCAGCCTGTAAGCTAAAGACCACCTTTTATTTTGGATTTGGTAATGTTGACTTTTAAAGTCACATTGGGAACCTAGAGGGAAGTTGAGTCTCTGATATACAAGTGTCATTCTGACTCCTAAATTATTCTCCCATTTAGCAGAGGATGTGCAAGAAACTGTTATCTGAATCGGGGTAACTGGGTTAGTGAATATTTTTAGCAAAGCTGTTAAGAGAAGTCAGATTTTCCTGCAGTTCTCATCTCTTTTCCTGACTGTATAGTTCTCCTGAACTGTTTGAATTTCGGTATTTAGGCCAACAGTGAGATGTGCATAATGCAGCAACTTTTCACAGAGCTTTGAGATTTTTATATTGTTCATTTAGTAGTAATCTGTTCCAAAAATCTATTAAGGACAGTAATCTGGCCTTTTTTTTTTTTTTTAATCCATTGCTCTGTAGTTGAAATAGCTGAGCAGCTGTACTTGCACGCTCTAGAGCCTGGTGAGGGAAGCACAGAATGCAGTTGGAGGATGTATATATTTCTGTATGTATCTGTAAGTACATTGGACCAGCTTATATCATGCAGTGGTGTTCCATCAAGAGGTGCTTGTGGTTACTTCAGCTGGAGCAGGCACAGCAAATGTGTGCACCTTGCCTTGCTGATGTCTTGATCAATGTGGTGTGCCCTTTTAAAATGCAGCTACTTCTGTGATCCTGGGAAGCCATGTTACTCCTCTGTTTTACTGCTGATGCTCTTAGTAGCTGTTTCAGTTACACTGCAGACACAGTTGCTTGTACCCATACAGCTCTGTCTTCTCCAGCTGCAGCAGTTAATTCCTCTTTAGCAGCCCAACACTGATTTTTGTCATATCATACAGATGCCGCTACTGAAGAATTGCTACCCCCATGTCATATTAATCTTCTTTTCGCCCCTTTTATATTGCATTTTATTTTTCCTCTTTCCTTTTATATTACCTTTTATTTACTTTTTTTTATATTATTTTTTTCTCTCTCCCCTTTTATGTTGCATTTTGTTTGGTTTTCCCCTTTCAGAAGATATCTGCATGCTTTTTTATTTTCTTAGCATTTTCTGGGTCAACCATAAATACTCAGTGGGAGATGTTGCTATCATTTGATAAACACATTGTCTTGATTATTTTTCACTTTATGGTATCTTTTACAATTTAACTTCAGAGCAGAGTAGTTAAAAAATGCAAACAAATCTTAAAGCAGAGTTAGTCTTGCTATACAGAAGCACATTTCTTTATACTTTAGAAAAACATTTGCTTGTATTGGTAATAGAGGAATTTGTCTGTCTATTGCTTGCTTTATGTGCAGACCAGATTTTCTGAGTATTATAAAATAACCTTAGCCATAAACTTCAAACAAAACTGTTGCCAGTATAAACAATTTATTTTAATTGTACCATATGTGATCATTAGGCTGTGAAGCGCTGTGTAAGAGTTGCCTTTCCTCTTCCTGTGTGGGAGGAAGGTAGGACTCTGCTGCTAAGAGCTGAAGGAAAATGGGAGCACCTAAGGTCGTTTCATACCTGGTCTGTTGTGTGGGCCAGTGGCATAGCTGGGAAAAAGAATGAGAAACCCTGTATTTCAGTGTCTGGCTTGAGAAACACCTGGCTCACCTGTAGAACTGCTCCCCTTGGGGAAAAAAAAGTATGCTGACATGAGTCAGTGCTATCTTCATCATCTAATCACAATCTTTGAAGGGCTGGTTATCTGAGATGGCTACAAATGTCTGTAAGGGCAGGGAGTGCAGAACTGGTTGCCTCTGTTGGATCAGTGAGAACCACTGCCTTCAGCAGCCCTCCAGGCCGTTTGTCCTTTGGAGCTGCTGCAGGGGGAAGCCAGCGCTGGTGCTGCTTGCAGTGCTTTTACAAGGCTGGCTATGTGCAGAGCTAGCAGAGATGCTTGTAGATGCAGTTATTTTCTGTAAGACCCCTGAGCTATTGCTCTGGTTTTTAAATATTTTTTTTTAAATTAACTTTGTCAGAAATGGTCAATAGTATATCACTGCTATGTTCTATGATACATATATGTGCTACTTCAGCAAAAGCAGTACTATATGAATGTCTAATTTTAATTGAGCTGAGTACATTGCTCTTCTGGCTTGATGCACCTCTCAACCTGTTGAGATAGATTAACCTTACCAGAGCTTGCATTTGGCTTGTTTTGAGTTCAGACTTTGTGCTGGAATTGAACAAACCTGGATTTTACTTGCAAGTGACCTTAGGCTCTTGGTCCTCTGTTTATACAGTGGAAGTACTCTGTTGTTTTCTCACCTATTGTTGGGTTTGGTGGTATAAATTTCAGGGATTTTTAATTTTTGGTACTATGGTAGCTGCCAGTACATACTTCTATTTCATCTTGAGAAAGTAATTTGGGACCCTCTAAAATGCAACAAGCCTGAAAGCTGAAGCAGCTACAGTCTTGCTGGTAGGTGTGGAATTCAGAGCAGTTATTCTGTCCTGGAGAGAGGTACCTTCTGTCTTTAGCATTTGGGAAACATTGCTGCATATCTCTCCCACTTTTCTAAAGAGCCACTGGTAATTGTATTAACGTATTTCTTCCACATGCAATGACTGAAATGTGTGAATGCAGTTGTAGCAGGCATGCAGGGACAAACCCTGAAGTTCTGCTGCTGCTCTGGCTTGTTAGCAGCAGCAGCAGGAGCTCCTGCTGGGAGCCGTGTAGGGGTAGCAATGGCAGTGCTGTCCTGCTGGTACAGCTCTGATCCTGTGCTGTTTGGTTTGGGTTGGTTTTTTTTTTTTTCATAGTGTAAGTGGAGCATTGCTAATAAAGATGCCTTGTTGCCCTGGAAGCATGCAGTAGGCAGCTTTCAGCCTCTAGGTAAACTGCTGCAAAGGGAAAGAGGGCAGCTCCTCTTTGTTGCCAGCACACTCTTGGTGTGTCTGGGAGAAGTTACCCCTCCTCTTGAAGGGATGTGGGAGAGAAGGACCATGTGGAGAGGAGACCAGTTATCCCCAGTGCTGAGCTGGTTTGTGTAACAAGAACTGCTTACTTTTTAATTTTGGTTGTTATAATTATTGAAACTTACCATTTTGGAGTGACATGGGCTTCAGAGGCTTTGGGATCTGAGAGTTGTAAATTTGATAAATATCAAATATGGGGAAGACAAGAGACCCCTGTGGCTTCAGGACTTTGGGGTCAGGATTTTGGTTTTGTTTTCTGTTTCGGGTTTTTTTTGAAATAGTGGCCATTGATGAGGGTGGCTGGAGGTTGAAGTCCGGCAGCAGAATGGCTTGTGACTTAACAGGAAGAACATCAGCTTATGCTGATGGAAATAAAAGGTCTTAATACTTGTTTGCTCCCTCCTTATCCTCGTTATTTTCTGCTAGTTGACAGTTCTGTATCTTGCAGGTCTTGGTTGTTTCTTTTAGAGAGAAATAGGAATGAGTCATGATTTACAAACAAGACAGGTACTGTGTTTTTGTTACTGTTGTTTTATAGGTCATGGTCCTTTCTTTGTCTTCCTTGTTACAGTGGGTCAAGAAACAGCACAAGGGCTTTGACACACTTGTAGAAGCATTTAACAGGATTACTTTTTGTGCCTTCTGAACCTGTAAGGAGTGTGGCAAGCCAGACTGTACCCTGCTTTGAAGATTTGGGAAATGCAGGGGGAATATATCAGGATTTCTGTATCTGATAATAGAATTACTTCAGATCATTCCAGTCAGTGTTTTGGGTTTCTGGGTAATTTAGCAGAAAGTTGGGCTGGTCTGCTGACCTCATTGCTGGGCTGAAGAAGAGATGTGCTGTATATGTAAGCTGTAATGCATTTCTAGCTGTAGGGCAGGCACAGGAAGGAGTTATGAGCCAGAAAATCTTTTTTGCACTTACAGAAACAAAAATTAACAATGAGGGTCCAAGCAGTGCGTTACGGAAAGATATTCTGCAGCCCTCTGTTCTTAGAACGTTCACAGGAGGGTAGTTGGATGTGTGTGCCTGTGTGTGTTTTAACCAGCTCAGTAATACCACCTTTACATGTATTATTTGTGTAACTGCTTGAGCTATATTCTGTGTAGTAACGCAGTCAGAACCGCTTTGCCAGCTCTGGGAAAGCACAACTTGTCACCACAAATTTCTCAGTATGGGTTAAGTTGGAATAGGCATTCTTCCTACCAAATGCAAAGCCATTTGGAACCTGTTCCTCTTGAATTTTGAATGCATTTTAAGCAATTCTGAACTTCTTGATAATCGATTTAACTTAATCCTTCACTGATAAATTATCAGGAGTGCAAAAATGGAACTAATTCTTGTTTGAAAGGTGATGCAATATTGTATTTATTTTTTTTTTCCTCTCTACTTGTCTGATTACCTAATGTAAATTTTATGAACTAGAGGTAGAGATAAGAAAGCCTGTACTGGAAGAGAACTGTTGAGTATTACCAAATCAAGCACTGCAGCATCATGACCCTACTCCCACAAATGTATGGGTTTTACAAATAGCATTGGGGTCTCTGTTTAACGGTTTCCAAGTTAAGCTTTCCTAGCCCCTACTACATCAGAGACAGAATCCTTCGCTTTTGAATATTATTAAAGACTATTATTTTTTGTATAGTTACCTGGTTCCAAATGCTTTAGCTTGAAGAAAAATGGATGATTGATGCAAAATTGTGAGGTTTGGACATATCAAGTAAAACTGAAAGTTCTGCTTCCTCCCCTTGCAGATGAGATGAGATATGTAAAGAAAGCAGAAGCCTGTTGGTTGTAAGGTTATGGATGAGACTGAGCAGGTTCCTCTTTATACTGAAGCTATGGATGGCAGGAACTGGTGTTCTTGCAGGCTAGAGCTGAGTCTTCAAGTGTCCAGGCTTGGGCTTGCTCAGTGCTGTGTGGCTTTGGTCCTCGCAGATGGGAGTTGCCTCCTCTCTCTTCCACCCCTGCCTCTCTGAAACTGGGTGAAATAGCACGGAGAGAAGAACCTGGGCACTCTGAGATAAGAATCAGAAGAAAAGATAAGAGAACTCAATGGAAGTGTTGCAAGAGTGAAAGGAGGTCAGTGATGTAGTGGGACTCAAACGCTCTGTGAAATGTTACAGTTCCTGTGCATTCTTCCCTGGAAAATCTCCTCTCTTTCTGTGTTCTTATTAAATAGGTCTTTAGTTGTGCATTTCATGTCTGAAGCACTGACCTCACAGTAATGGGGCTGCCCCAGGTGCTGCAGAATCTGTAGTATCAGAACAAAGAGAAATGGCGGATGCGCAGAAGCTCATCAAAATGGCCGCACTCATGCATGGGGCCTCTATTCTGTGAATGCTGTTCTCCATCCGTGTTTGAAGAGGTTTGTTGCCAGGAGCAACTTGTCTGCATTACTCAGTGACAGGGTAATTGCTCTGCCTGCCTCGACATCTGAGCTCCCGTGAAGGCTCTTCCATGCTCAAACTGTAGCTGTTACTATAGTCATTGGGATGCACAGATGAATATTTCCAATATACTACATGAATCTAGGCTACGATCTGTCAAGCTACAAAAGAGAATATAATGCTGGGGCAGCTGTGCATCAAATGTCTGTGTAGATAAAGCCAGATACAGCATTGCAATGTTTGCTGCCCTTTCAGTTCTTGAGAATCACTTTCCAATGGAAAAGGTAGAGGGAAGTACAGAAGTAGTAGTGCTGTTATTCTTCCTTAATTCTCTGTTGGGTTTTTAGTGCATATGGCTTTAATTACATTGCATGAAAGGAGGCTGGTGCAGTGGTAGCGTTTCTGTTATATTGTAGGCTTTTCAAATCCTGCTACACCTGCAGGTCAGTAAACATTCAAGCTCCCAGCACTACTGGCATTTATATCTCAGTTTGTAAATGAGGAAGCAGGTCTAAGTTGTTCTTGCTAGTCTCCTAGTGAATCAGGAAGGCACTCAACCAGCAAGGTATCAATGGATAAGTGTTATTTCTTGATCTCTGGGAGTACAGTTACTCCGTTAGATTATGGATGCTGGTATCATCCTCTCACCTGTCTTGGGCATTACTAGTCTGGGCTTTTGAACTCTTGGAATCTATTAGTTCTTGAGAGGACAAAAAAATAATATACACGTGCCAGTATTGCTTTTGGTCCTCCAGTTAGCTATAATGAGATAAGATCAGTTCATCCCTGTTTGGTGAAGCATGTCTCTGGTGGAGAACCATGTTCCCATGCTGCCGTGCAGCAGGCATTTTGGTTCTGCTCAGGTCAGTGTGAAGAGACTCAGTTTGGGGAGCAGAGATTTACACAGAATTGCTGCATACACTGGCTGTTGGGGTCTGGGCTCACTGCTGTGGTGATTGCCAAGACAGTTTTGAGGTCCTCCAGGAGCTCCTCCTTTAGGATTAAGTCGTACAACAAATTAGTGGCTGTGGATGAATAATCCTTGGGAGGCTGAATATAGCCCAGCTGCAAATGTGACAGTCTATGCTTGTGAAATGCTTTCTCTTCAGCACAAATACCATACAGTGCAGGCAGTGGGGTGCAAGCATCTCACTTGTGGGTTTTTTTTTTTGCTTATATATATCCTGGCTGATGGAATACTCCATGACCAGTGGTGTGGTTTGTTCTCTGATCCCCTTCAACCCTTGTTTTTGCAGAGCATGCTGAAAAGAAAGCTGCTCTACAGACCAGTAATGCCCTCTCATTTCATTTTGACCTCTCCTGACCTGAGGTGGATTTGAATCTACAACTGACAGTGCTCAGTTTCCCATTACTAATCTCCTGAGCCACCCAGTTGCCCCATAAATCTGTAAGTGATATGTTTAACAAAGTGAAGATTTACACAACACTGCTACGGCAGAATTACGATGTCTTGAACTGGGAGCTGGTTTATGTTGCACTTCTCTTCTGTAGGTGGAATTGAAGGTTGGCATTTTACTTGGGACTAAAACTTACTTGGACTAAAACTTACTTCATCTTAGAACATCTTAGTTCACCAAAACTCTTTGTTTCGTATTTCGAAATACCCACACAGCTTTTTTTGCTTTTTGTTAGCTCACCACAAATACTGCCGATAAGCAGAGATGCTGCCTCATGCATAACTTATTCCCACAGCCTCCCCACCCATGAGGAGGCATTGTCTGACTCCTCTTCTGTTATTGCTTGAGGATAGATTTTGCTGCATTATTTTCCTGCCCATGAATTTTTTGTTAAAAGATCATAGTGTTCTTTACGAAAAAAGCAGTAGTTTAAAACCAAGTTTGAAGTACTGCATTTTTACAAAATAGGCAGGTAATACATTGTTCTCTTTTTGTTCTTAACTGCTACTAAAATCACGAGACCTCTAGTTAGAGGAGTCTCAGGCTTCTGTAATTATGAAATCTTTCAAATATTTCAAATACTCAGAGAATATTTTCCCATCCTTTCTAAACTGTTAGCCTGGATGGTTTTATATACAAAAGAAATGATGAAATTCTCTTATCCTGTTGATACAAGGGAGTAGGGTAGGTCAGCTGAAATGCTGGAACCTGGTAAAACTGGAGAAATTTTGAATAATTTTGAGTCTGGTTTACCTTCAGAGCCTTTTTTTTTTCTAGAGAGGTGGAAGCTAACAAAAGCAGGTTGTACAAGGACCCTGTGCATTGGTTGTGGCTTAGAGTATTATGTAGTAAATATTCTCACAAGATTTCTGTTTACTGAAAAACCTCTGATGTCCAGAGGATCGTTATCTGAAAGGCAAGTGACAGCATTTTAAAGTTTAATTGAATTAAGCTTGTCTATGCTTTGCTGAAGTAAAATGAGTAGATTATGAAGGTAGCTTTGAGTAGACCTGAAAAACTCTATTAAATTAGAGTATATTAAATAGAACCAGTAGTTATTTGTTACACGTAATGCAGTGAAACAAGCTATCTGAAAGCAAGAGGAGTGGTGCTGGAAGTAATGTTTTCCTGTTTCCCCTAGGACTGTTAGGGTAGCCTATGTCTGATTCTTCTCTCTGGTAGTTTTATACCTTTGATAAGTTGGAGAGGTCTGCAGAACTTACAATCACATGTCTACTGAAAACTTAGTTTTGTGAGAAAAGATGGAAGAAGCAATTTTGAGAAAGAAAAACAAGTATGAAAAAAAAAATCTTATTTTCTTAATGTGGAGTGAAGGACCCAGGAAAGGGTCTTAGGCTAGTGCTGTACAGAGCACCAAAGGACATTATTTTTTTCTATGATCATTAACATAGCTTCATCTTTTCAGAGATTAAATTTAACTGCAGCAGGATAATACTACTCTCCAAATTTCCAGGTTTGTGCTGTTGCATAAGTAGTTAAATAATCAAGACCCAAATCTACAAGCTGCCACATGGTGTGCAGGGCGCTGGTGGGCTGGAAGGATGCGTGGAAGGAGTACCAAAGGATGCGCAGACTAAGCGCTGCCAGTTACACAGCATTCACACGCAGTGCTTGGTACCACCAAGTGTTCAGTCACTGACCAGGCATTGCTCCTGCTGAGGCTGCTTGCACCCATCTGCCTGCACAGCAGTGAGGATGGTGAGGAGCTGGAGGAGGCTGTGTCCTGGGGCCTTTCTGTCTCCCTGTCCTGTTCCTGAGCCATGCAACACAGGAGAGTCCTGGAAGAGGAAAAGTGAGTTTGTTTCCCTCAAGTAAGAAGAGGTCCTGTTTTCCATGGTGCTGGTGGGTGCTCCCAGCTTTTTGCCACAGCCTCCTTCCTGGGTTCGAGGAGTCTGTCAGCCTGCAGTTTATTGTCTGATGGCTGAGCTGGGGGTTGGGAGACGGTCTGCACTGCTTTTTAGTTTTGTGACTGGCATTATATGGATAACGTCCTATCTGACAGGCTGAGAAGTGCCAGTGAGGGGCTGGAGCGTTTGTGGGGTCTGTGAGACATTGGTTCCATCTCATTCTCCAGACAGTGACTAGCTTGCATGAATGCAAGTAAATAACAATGGACAGGCGGGATTCTGAGTATTGCTTTGTCAGAAGTATAAAAATATGTCGCTAGTGATAGTTGGCTTTGCATTGGGAGATCTTTTACTTAAAATTCATATAAAGTTCCTTAAAGAGTATATTTGCGAGGTCATGCATCTAGGTGGAAAAGCTTTAAAATAATTTCTAAGGTTTGATTTCCTAAATTGCATATCTGTGCCAAAATAAAAGTGTTTTCTGAACAGGATTTGTTGCAAGGAATTAAAGATTCCTTTTGTGGGGAGTGAAAGCTAAAAGTGGATCACTGGCCATGAGCCAAATTCCATCAGCTCCACAGTAATATTCATAAGGTAGATCAATAATTAAGCCTGCTATGCAAAAGTAAATGTTGTGTTTGACTCAGATTGCACTGCAGTGCCTGTTCATACATGACTGCATTTTTTAATTTATTCTCCAACTGAGTTTTAGGGGTATTACCAAGGTTTAAGAATTTCTTTTGGACAACCGGTTTTGACTGCTTATTCTGAATAAATTTCCTGATTTTTTTTTTTTTTTATCCTAAGTATGCTGAATTCTCATTCATTAGGTGACACTACTGCCCCGATGTTTTTAAAGGACAAGCTAGCACAGAAAATTGATAGGATGGCAGTAGCATTTACTTGGACAGTATGACTAAATAAAGGGAAAATGTCATAATTAAACTGTTTTGCTAGCATGCATTTATTTTCTCCCTCTGTCTTGAATCATGTTTTCAATTCTCACTAGATATAGATGGCTTCAGGAGAATAGGATAGATCTTGTTTGTTTCTTGTGCTTTACCAGCAAAATAATAACAACCTTGTTGTTGCAGAATCTGTATAACTTGAGGGGAAAAGAAGTCGTTCTGACAAGGTCTGTCTAATTCCAGGGGGAATTTTCAGGGCCAGCTATTTATACCACTTGCAAATGGAGCAAGTTTGATGCAGCATTCAGTAAATTTGGCCTCTGAATTTTCAAAGGAAGCAAAGACTTTAATTTTGACTGTTATAGGCTAGAGGGAAGAAATGTGTTTTATGCCACCTTCTAAGGAAGAAACTCAGTGCTGTGAGAGGGATATTCCTTGATTGAATTGAATTGCTGCTGGTAATAGTTTGCTTTCTGCTCTTTGAAAAATTCTGTCTTCCAGGCCTGCAATTATATATCTTTTACTTATAAAACCTTTCCTACAAGAGCACTTATGGTAGTGAAAACTAGCTGGGAAATAATTTCATGTTCATTAAGCTCCTATGTATCACACAGTTCTATTGCCTGTGTACTCATCTGTTGAATGTACTAGCGGTGGCATCTTGTATGATATGTTAACCCCACTTGTGAATCATTCATTCCAACTGCATCAATAAAACTCTTTGACTTGAATAGAGACCTAGAATAATAACTACAGAGTTTCAGCAGAGTCATGGTTTGCCGAACAATTAATCTCATAAACTGAGGCATGTGATTTGGCATTGTGATTTTGGTCAGGAAGACCAAAAGTGTTCCTGAGCTATTGGCTGATGATTATATGACTGATGAACCCCTTTTACAGGAGCAAAGGGGATGCCTTTATTTGACCAGGCTGTGGAGAAAAAAACATTCCTGCCTTCTGAGAGGACAGAGGACTATGATGAATGAGAGGGAACCTGTGTACACGATCTATCTGCCCATTTCAGCAGAGTGCCCTAGCTATTGGCTGCTAGGAAGAGCTGAATCCATCAGCTTGTCAGAGGCCTTTCCAGATCTCATCATACATAGGTCAATTGGCAACACGGACACTTGGACCTTGTGCAGACAAGCAGACTGCTTACATGGCTAGTGCTTTTGACCCTTCACCCCATGTTTGTTGCCTGACAAATGACCTGCATTCCTCCCTTTTCCTGCCTTTGTCCTCCTCTAATCATCCCCTAACTCTTGTGCAATCCTGAAATGTTCTTCCTGTGTGAATCCCATTATGTGTACTGTATACCTAAGCACTCTGACAGGGATCTTGAGAGTCATCTTGACAGCTTTCACACCTGCACCATGGGACAGATGCTCTCCAGGGAAAGCCTTGGCAGGAGCCCTGTCAGGGTGCCTCTTCCTAGAGTCTGCCATATGGGTCTCCTGCCTGCCTCTGTGCGTCTGTGTTCTTTGGGATATGTGGAAGTGAGCCTTGGATGGACTGATGGCTGTTTTTCTGTCTTTTAAAAACTAATGTGTGACCTCTTCTTGAGTCTCTTTTGAAAAGATGTCCCCCTCAAGAATGTACTCACATAGTATTTTCCAGGGAAGTATGAACAGGCTTGCTTCCACTTTCAGCAGAGCTTCTGTGTTTGGTGTCAGAACCTCACTAGGCGTATTCACAGCCACCGGTTATCATATAACTTGCGCACAGCTGTTGTCTGCTCAAGCAGAACAAACTTGCATCTGCCCTGTGAGAAATCTGGATGGTATCTCTGATTCTAGGGCTGTAAGTCCTTTTCAGATATATTTCAAGGCTGTTTTTCAAGACTATAATTCCTTATCAGACTCATGTCTCCTTACAGACCCCCTAAAACAAAGAAACTCATCATTTTGTGTGCTTTCCTCTTCTTTTCTACTTTAGCAGTTACATATCTACGTGCTAGCTGTTGGAAATTTTGTTTTAAGCTATCTTACCTTGCCCACGGGTTTTATAAGGCACTTTGAGAATGGACCTTGGACTGTGGATTCTGCCTCAGAGCTCAGTTGCCTAAAAGTCAGGTGTCGTCTTGCTTAGCATCATAACATGTGGATGTCCTGTTGGAGTCAGCCTTGAATGTCCGCCTGAAGATCACAGGGAATTAATCATGAAATTGCATTAAGGCTCCTAATTCTTAGCATGCAGCTCTAAGCACTGAGCACTTCTCATTTCCTGTCTACGAGGAGTTTAGGAGACTTAAGGTTTATTTCTTTATATTTTTTAAACAGGAAATGTATTTGGTTATCTTTAATTGAGACTACATTAGCTTCTAGTGCTGCTCTTTGGTATTGCTTGTAAAATGACAGTATTGATAGCGCATGCATGGTTTAGATTCTTTCTGTGCTTCTCAGATCCTCAGTGGTTTTTTTTTGTTGTTTTTTTTTTTTTTTAAAATGCCAAACCTGTAAAGTCAGTAAGAAACTAAACATTAAGCTGGTGAAATAATAATTGGCAATACATATGAATAGCATTCTTTGTGCTATCAAAAGGCCAGAACAGAATTTTATCTTGCTGTCAATACAACTTCAACAGCAATTGTGTGGGTGGATCGGAGCACTTATCCTAGCCGTTATGCAGCAGTGGCATAAGTTAATGGAACAGATTGTCAGGGGGACTGTAGGAAGTAATCACATAGGAAGGAAGATGTGATTTATGTATGAGAGAGAACGCGCTTCGCATAATGAGAAAGTTTGAAAAATAATATATGGAGGAGGTACACAGATAAACAGCATCAACTCAGAAAAAAACCACTTAATTTTTAGCTGCTTATTGCTTTCTTGATAATAAGGTCTAATAAGGCTGAAATCTTTCTGATTTTGGTATTTAATTCATCAACTGCTCTACCCCTGTCCGTCAGTTCCATAGCCCCATCATAGAAGGCCACCAAATTGGTTGGGCAGGATTTCCCCTTAGTGAAGCCATGCTGGCTGTCACCAAACACCTCATTGTTTTTCGTGTGCCTTAGCATGCCTTGCAGGAGAATCTGCTCCAAGATTTTGCCAGGCACAGAGGTGAGACTGACTGCTCTGTAGTTCCCTGGGTCATCCATTT